>JAAAQI020204769.1:11279-38265 GCA_011800005.2 Stichodactyla mertensii
TATTTCGTTCGAAGAATAGGTTTCAATTAACACAGCGTTTTGTGCCAGAAGCCTCGGATTTCACATTGAAACGTTTTCCCATCGGAGGAACGTTTGAACGCACGACTCCTAAAACTCGTAGTGACGTCATAGTGGAAATGACGCTCCAATAATATTTATTGATAAAATAACTGCACAGTTCGTTTTACGAAAGAAAGGCATCTTTTGAAAACATTTATATTTAGCAAATGGTTCCTTAGTGTAGCGGTTATCATGTCTGCTTCACACGCAGAAGGTCCTGGGTTCGAGCCCCAGAGGAACCAGTGGATTTTTTTTCCCCTCTTTTTATTAATCAAGCGATTAATGAAAATTTTATTTTAGTATTTCGTGTTCAGCTTAAACTAAAGTTAAATCTAGAAATGATGATTATTCCTGACTTTCGGTCTTCGCTTCGAGTGATCGCACAAAAAGATCTGAATCGAGGCTCTTGGGCGACGACATTCAAGAATCAATTAATTTGTTTGTAGTCTCGTAGTCTCGTTTCTAACCAAATCTGTGATGATCATTCAACCAAAATCTCGAAAACCGTTTATTTTGGTGCTGTAGAAAGCAAGATTTATCCGCACTCGACATTGAGGGGCACTTTGCATCAATACAATATCCTTCACTGCACATGAGAACTATTGTGTTCATGCAAAGTGCCCCTCAAATTTGATGCAAATGAGCCAAAACGAAGTGCTTTATGAGTCGTGGTGAAGCGGTAATAAAATCTGGCTTTTTTGGCCCTATTTCCGTTTGTTTATTTAAATGTTTATTGTAATTTATTTCTTTTTTCCACAGTAAGAAAGATGTCTCTTCGTCGTACGCTCTTGGTAACACTTTTCAGTTCTATATCAGTTGTTGTCGTTTGTCAGTTATATATCAAGGACGAAAGTCGATCTCAGTGCACCCTGCAAAGCGATTCAACCTGTCAGCAGTACTGGTCCGTGCGCAGGCGCAATATGACGTGTCACGTGTCAGAAAAATACCGTAACTGTGATCAATTTTGTCACGCTGGAAAGTGCAATATATCTTGTACTGCACCTAACGATTGCCGGCAGCGTTGTTATGCTAGCTCTTGTGAATCGATGGATTGTAATTCTAGGAAATGCAGGCAGCATTGTCTGAGAAGCGAGTGTAACCTCGGATGCAGCAGCAAACATTGTAACCAAGAATGCAACGTTGCGGGATGCCAAATGACTTGCAAGCCTGGAACAGAACTGTGTATTCAGAAGTGTAAGGCAGGAAAATGCTTAATGAGATGCCCTCCTGGGGTGAAGTATTGCAAACAGACTTGTATCTATGGTAACTGCATAATGCTCTGTCAAGCCGAACGTTGTCTACGATCTTGTCGTGACGGAAGGTGCATTTATAACTTACCAAAAGAACCAGTCCACGAGGTCGCTGTAAAAGAAACCTGTAACTACGGATTGATGAACAGGACGTGCTTCCAGGAATGCATACGAGGTTACTGCAATATATTTAACAGTGACCCCCAACATAATCACAGTCAGATTTGCTTTGGAGGTCACTGTAATCTTGACTGTAATGACTACCATAAATGCAGCCAAGTCTGTATTGGAGAAGGGTGTAAAAAACTAACCTGTAAGTCAGGAGTCTGTATCCAGGAGTGTGTGGCTGGCGGCTGTGAAATGGAATGTCTGTCTGAAAAATGCAGCCAAATTTGCCGAGGCGGGGGTTGTGTTATGAAGTGTCTGTCACACAGTATGAGGATCTGCCAGCAGTACTGCACTGGTGGAGGATGCAAGATGATTTGTAATGCCGAGAATTGCATTCCAAGCTGTTTTGCTGGTCGCTGTGAATATATTCGCACGAGACCGCCAGGTTCAGGAATGTTGTCGGTTTGTGACTCGACGCACCTGGGAGTGTGTCGACAGGCATGCAGGAATTACGAAGGGTGTACCTTAACGTGTAACCAGCTCGACACTCTATACTCTTGCAATCAAACCTGCGATGGAGGGAACTGCAATCTGAATTGCTCCAGCAAGGACCTATGTAATCAGAATTGTGCTGGCGGGTACTGTCAGTTGATGACGTGCAACGCAAGGGTTTGCTATCAGGTTTGCAATGGCGGAGAATGTGGGACTATCAAATGCGAGGCGGAGAAGTGTGTACAGATGTGCTATGGACCGGGATGTCACATGACCTGCTCGCCGGGGGTCAAGGAATGTCACCAAGCTTGCATGACAAAGTTGGGGCATTGTATATTCGACTGTCAGGCCGAAATGTGCACGGTATCGTTAGTTTGATAACATTGGTGATCCCCCTTGTGTTCGTTGCCATGGTGAGAGTATGGTATAGTCGGCCGCGAACATTGTGCTACAGCTCCAACTCTCATTATAACCCTTATGGGAGTCTTTGACCTTTAACGTTGCCATGTTTGCGAAATGGTATATGATCATTATGATTCGCTTAACCCTTACGTCTCCATGGTTACTGTATGGTATAGAACCATATCATTTGTGGTCGGATATTTTTTTGACATTTCCATGGTCGGGACAAAGTTGGAGTGCCACTTTTATTGACCAGAATTCATTATAATCATAAAGCCTTTATTATCTTGATGTACATTTTGTAAAAGGTTACTTGTAACATGTAATTATAACATACTAGGTAAGGTTATTGGATCTTTTTATAAGGCCTTCAGAAGGCACGAACTTTTGTAAAATTGCAGTTAAAAGCGAAGCCACATTTGGGACTAAAATCGCCAACAAAACATTGAAAATGAGTTGACAAGTTGTTGTTGTTTGAAAGGGTTTTTCAAGTTAAAATTATCGTGCATTACCTGCCAAAGAGTTAAATATCCAACGTGAAAATGATAAAGAATGTGCAAGGATATAAAAGTTTGATTTCATCACGTGATTCTCAGACAAGGGCCGTCAACCTCTACCCATCTGGTTAATGCGCATGCTCCATGTTTCCCCCTAAGTATCTTCGTAGATTCAAAGTTCCCATGAGGCTCTGTTGCTGGCTATATAACTGGGAGCAATTGTCCGATAGCCGATAGACTGTTCGTCATTTATCCAGGAATAGTGCTAGAGTAATTGACCAATTCTATTTATCTTTTCAGGTAACTTTCTGGGCAAACTTGTAAAGATTTGATCATAATTATAATCAACATTCAGGGTGTACTTACATTGGAACATTTACTGAGGCTGATTTAAATTTTAAAAATGACCGCTAGTTATTTAGCATTCTTTCAACGTGTGTAGTTTAGGTCGAACCTCAGTAAACCGTCCAAGTGTATACACGGCCGCAGGTATGCAGAATCAGTTGGGTATTCATCATTAGCAGCACTTGTCTTTTTCACACCTATTCGAGAAGAGCTGCAATGAGTATGATACTTATGATCATGATTATGTTCACATGATATATCACATCGTTGCTTAATCTACTTAACATGTCTTGAGGTATACCTGCACAAGCGAAAACCCAACCCAAAACGTTTAGTTTACATCTCATAGCCATAAAGAGGTAAGTTTTTTAAATGTTATTTGATTAATGTATGTATGTTCGACAAGACGGAGCCAATTCAACCTCCGCAGAATTTCTGAATCCCTCAAACAGATAACTTTCTTTGCCGCTTGGTTTAGTATCTTGTAACAATCGCCTGACCAGAACTGTGTGTGGTTGGTTGTATATCTCTTGTTGTTGGACCCCATCTCCCTAGCCAACAATTACACAGGAAAGTGTACTTCATTCTACGAGTCTGGTTGTCGACAATAACCTATAAGCATTGGAAGAAATAGTATATAGTACCGTGAACGCTTCACATTTTCTGTACATCCATAGTCTGAAACATTTCTGTACATGAGTAATGCGCTTTACAGAACAATAGAAATTTGAACAAAATTTGTTCTGCTAAGAAAAGTTTAATTTTCTGTATTTGGTAGTCGTTTCGCGCTTCAACGGTCTACAAAACGCATTTTTATATCGATATATCGATTTTCTTTGTGTTGTTACTGTGTCGTTCCTCTCCCACGACCATGATCCTTAGTGTTTTTATGTGAAGTCAGAACGAAATAGGGCAATTCTAGTGTGTGTCTGTCTGTCGAGTCAGTCTTTCTGCCTATATTTTTATGTATCTTTTCTCCCTAAGGCCACACAGCTTAATCTTTGCTAACGTCATACATTGTTTATATTTTATCTCATCAACATAAAGCAACCTTCAAGCAAACAGCGTACAAATATTAGACTGAATACATTAACCTACCTTATGCAAGTACCATTCTGCAAAATAACCGCTATTGTCATGACTCATGGTTATTTTTGACAGCGATTCCATATTCGGCAGTTCACCTCTTTTCATTGATGTATCAATGCTATAAGATAAATCTTGACTTAGGTACCAGTCATTATTTATGGGCCGGGCGGAGGATTTAGAAAGGGGGCTTCACAAGGCACTGTAGCAACGTTGTGAGGGGAGAAGGCGACTTGGGTAAACAACGCGTAACAGTAAGGAGGATCATCATAAAAACTTGTTAGGGACCGGTCATTATTGGGGGGGATCAAGTAAATGAACTTTTATACCCGGACCCTTCCTTTCTACCCCCCCCCCCCCCCCCCCCCCCCCAATCCAGCTGGGCATGGTGATCCATATTACTTTACAAGAGAATCCTTATCTGTTTTAAGTTTTTTTTAATCAAATAACACTTTAGATGACTTCAGAACTAATGCATTATTTGTCGTGGCTTCATTAAACAAAGACAACCAATTTCTCAACTTTTCTCCCACCAACGAATTACTCAACCCTCATTTGGAACTTTGAGACAATTACAGCCATAACTACTTTCTTGTAATCTCACGCAGGTTTGAAAAAGTTTGTAATTAGACACGATGTTTTTGGCTGTCTTGCCACCACCTGTTGTGCATAAGCTGCGAGTAGTCAGCAAAATTTATAGCATAAATAAAGCACACTTCACTTGCGGCCTCCTAGAAGACGCTCAACAAGCTTTAGACGTTCATTCTGTCGTTCACGATGAGTAAATTTCTGATTGCGCTAGTGGCTTTCCTTATCGTCGCTCAAGAAATAGAAGCGTTCAATATATTACTTGGCGGAAAGCAGCGGACGACAGCCGGTGGAAAAAGAAGTTTGGAAAGGGTAAGAACTATTTTAATCCAAGTTCTATTGGCCTTGAAAACTTTTTTTGAAACTTTCATGAATCTTTTCGGACTTCTGAATAAAAGATGTGTAAATTCCTCAAAGAAAATCGATTTTCTTAAAAGGACATGTGCAAGGAAGTCACCTCCTAATTGCAATCAAGTTTCGTTTTTCGTTATCCAATGATGAGATTATTCCGGTCTTCGTCCTTTATTCTTTCCTTATGGGCCTGTTCAAATTTTATAAACACATCCTTCTGGTGCCTCTGGTTCTTGCAAAACTGAATTAAATTTCTTTAAGTGACTACGAAGCTATATTTTTGTATTTTGGGCTGGGTAGGGCAACCTTTTTGCTGCAGATCATTCTTTGGCACTTGGTGTCATCTGAGCGCAAGTGTCAGCCTTCCTTTACTATGTACATAGGGTAACGATCTATGAGTTTGTAAGGCAAGTAGTTTGTAAAGGGATGTCACACATCAGCAACAACGTGCCTTTCCTACAACAGCTTTTTGCGGAAGACTTTAGGATGGTACACTGGGGGTTAATCCCTTATTCTTGGGGAGTAAAGCCTTTTCCCTTTTTAGGTGTAGCCTCTAAGCTTCGTCAATTTATTCTTTACTTTTCTTCATTCCCTATAAGTCTATGATTGTCGTAATCAGTGATGTTTGAGAGAACACCCATTGATACAAAAGAACATAAACAATCAAGCACTGAATGATCCTAGTCCCATACACTGGAGAAACATTAACCTTTATGCGTTTCACATAACTTTTGACAAGTGAGTTCCGAAGTTCGTTCCACGAAATTCCGAAGTTCAAGTCATTTTACTTCAGAAGTTCACAACGAACTTCGTTGGCGAACTTCGGACCAACTTCCCGCGTAAATTCGGTAATTCGTTAAACATTCAGTCTTTTTTTTTTTTTTTTTTTTTTTGTACAAGTTTGTTTTTCTCCTTGAAGCCATCCTTACGCAAAGCGTTACCCTGCTTTGTGGTGGAGCAGCTCAGTCAGTGTGAATCTTGAAACTGATTCTAACGAATTACCAAACTTACGCGGGAAGCTTAAGTCAGTTTAAGTTCGCCAACGAAGTTCGTTGTGAGCTTCCGAAGTATGACTTGAACTTCGGAATTTCGTGGAACAATTCGGAACTCACTTGTCAAAAGTTATGCCGTGAAACATGCATTTTCACTTGCATCATCCCTAAGTGATGTTGTTGTGTGTCTTTGTGTCTTTACAATTCCCCTAACTTCAAAAATAAGCCACTGATTTTGAATTATTTGTAGTTTATTTATCACTAATCAGTGTTTGTTGTTGTTGTCGCTCCTTCTTTTTTCATTTTAGCCCAGGGAAGCATTGACAACTGTCTGCAACTTTTTAAGATTCCTGAATTGGAAAGAACCTCAGGTCTTCCAGAAGTACCAACCTACCACTGTTGAACACATCTGTGGACTAACTGAGTAATACTATGGCCAAAGAAAGGAAACTAATACAAATAATTAAACACATACATGGTTTCTAAGGATACATCAAATCTTGCGATTCCTTGTAAAATATTGATGGATTAAAAATAAAATCTGTTGAAGCATAATATGGTTATCAGTGTGTGGTGAAATCATTTGTATGTAACTTCAAACGTCTTCATCTTGGTCCCTTAACTAATAAACAAACACTGGTTAATAAACATCCCGAGGGTATAATTTTTTGTCAGTGTTCCAATATTGCGGTTCCTTGTAAAATATTGATGGATCTATAAAAATAAAATCTGTTGACGGAAGCATAATATGGTTATCAGTGTGTGGTGAAATCATTTGTGACTATGTAACTTCAAACGTCTTCATCTTGGTCCCTTAAGTAATAAACAAACACTGGTTAATAAACATTCCGAGGGTATAATTTTTTGTCAGTGTTCCGATGTGTAGACAATTTTCTCCCCTTTGGGGCACTTGTCTTGAGTCCATTTCTGCCGCGGTTTCAACAGCCTATCTATTTCTGTTGCTTCCATGTTAGCCAAAGTATCATCTAATTTTTTTTTTTTTTTTCAGTAAAGAAATAAATATTATTCAAGAGAATGGCATGAATAAAGTTAATGGCCGGGGGGGGGGGGGGGGGGGGGACATTGTTATCGTGTACCAGTACAAAGCTACCCTGTCATGACTCGATAGAATGTCAACTGCTCCTGCACATCTTCTTTCGCCACTTTTTATTTGGATAACCTCAAAAGCTGCCCCATATTTTGGTTACATAGTTTTTTGATTGTCGTTTTAGTTAAATTGACGTTCAAAATTAATAAAACTTCCCATGGAGTGCCCTTTTAGTTTACAGAACTCTCAGCCAATCACATCCCTTCCCGCGTTTATTTGTCATGTAAATTACAATTAATTGTAATTAATTTAAATTGACTCACCATCCAAAACTCTCACATACAACAAACTTTTGACGATGGGGGCCTGTTGTGGCGCTTTGTGCAGAGAATTAGACATAAGAAACCTTGGGTTAAAGTTCCATGAGCCCAGAGCTTTCAGTGAATCTCCGGTAAGGAAAAATTTTGTTTTTTATCTTGATTTTTTTCAGTTAGAAATTTTGGCGGTTGAGAGCGAAACTTAGGCATGAAGCTTGAACCTTGAAATCCTCTTATCAATATCCATCGGAATTTTCTTTAATTTTCCTTAACTGACGGACTCAGGTCCTTCGAAAACCATAGCCAGAGAGTTGTTAAACTTTTATTTGTTCCTTAACTACCGGTTGAATAAGTTTTTAAAGATTATTTCGGCTCTAAAATGTTTTAGTGTTGTGGTTATGAAAAGGTCAACCGACCAGCACATACTAGTATTTCATGATGTACAGAACGCGCAGTGTCACAGCAATCGTATGGTTAAAAAGATCGTTTTGTTCTGTGAATGTGCTAGAGACGTCAAAGAAGAAATTTTTAAAGTTAGAGTTTAAGAAAAGAAATTTTAGGTTCACAAGGAGTTGTGTTTATAATCAGCGAGGTGTTACGGAGATTTCCTCGTTAATTGAATTTTCAAATATTTTTGGCGGTATTTTTCTTTTGTAGGACAGTAGTAATTAAATCTGAAAACTAGTGAGACATTTTATTGATAAGATATTTTATTAAACTAAGTTACTTTGGAATGAAATTATCAAGCATTTTATAAACATTTATTTTGCTTGAAACCTTCGACATGCGTCATTGGATATTTTACCTTGCGCGTAAGCTATTGCCCACTAAAAAAACTTCTATATTTTTAGTGAAAAATCATATAAGATATTTCGTTTAGCATCGCTATAGTTTATAAAGTTAACATTTCGCTTTTATGTTGATAAATTGTGGACATATTTACTCAAAGTTTTGACATAATGCCTCGTATCGAGATGGAAATCAATATAGCATAACTGAGCTTCTAAAATTTGCATAGCACTTGAGCTTGAGGCTAATTTATTTTTGTATTCTCTGAAAATTGAAAGAAATTCTTTGGATCTAGATTTTACAAATTCTTTAAATTATTGAAAAGGAGTTATCGGTAAAATGGTAAAGCAAATCCGGAAATACACCCTTGTAAAAGGTGAAGAGTTGCTCTTTCCTTTATCAAAAACAACTCCTCAGTTTTTAAAATACTCAGGCTACTCCGTCAGACTTAACGTATGACTTGTTTTTTACTTGGGCAACTATGACACTAATCTTGGACATCGTTCCGCTGAGTAAAGAAATGAAAATCTACATCATTTAGGACAAGAAAAAAACATTTAAGGACTGCAATTATTTTTTGGAATTCTTGAAAGCAATGCAAAAATGATCATTTTGGTAAATAAGACTGAAGTCAAGAGATCAACCAAGGATTAACAATGCTTGAATCATTACTTATGAACACCTTCTGTACTGAAGTTGAAAAACCTGAATTCTATAGGTTGATTTTTTTATTTCAAAGCACTTATATTCTTACTGAGTGTTAATGGAGTTATGAGGTGTTTCCCAAGCATTAGCACAGTCTGGTCTGTAGGACAAATCCTCACTTTTTTGTCATGCAAATCTTCCTGTTAATGTTCTCAAAGCTGATACCCTTAGGGATAGATATGACAATTTATATGAAAATAGTTTAATCCTACCACTAGGGCAAACTCTTTTGTGCTTGGCATCCCCTGAGAAAAGAAAGCAAATGAAAACTAAAACTGCATGTTTTAGGATTTCTCAGTATAGTCTTTTTATTGAAAAAATGTTTATGTGGGCATACAACTTGGTAATGAAGAGAATGACAAGACGTTTTGGTATCCTAATGCTGGAGATCTTTAATAATTCACATAGAATCATATAGCATAATAGTAAATTGCACGCTGATTGGTCGACAAGGGTGGTGATTTAGCATGGAATCGGCTGTTGAATGGCTTGCCATGGGCTTTGTTTGTTTTTCTTTTTTCTTTTCTTTTAAAAAAAATGCTATACGATTCAAGGAAAATGGATTGGCTTGACTCTGGAATTCCACATTGAATTCCCTCGAAAAGCAGATATCGCACGAGTCGCGAAGCGACTCGAGCGATATCTGCTTTCTCGTGAATTCAATGTGGAATTCCCTCATCAGCCAATCCATTTACCTATAGAATCCCCTATAAATGCATCAAGAGTTTCAAACTACGCATGCTCACATGATGAATAAGTGGGATCAAGTGTCGTATAATATGCTGTATTCCAGTATATTTGATTTTGATTTAGCTTGATGGTATGTGAACTTGTATATTTGATGAAAATCTCACTGGTTGAGCTAAACACTAATCAAATGCAGCAATTTTTAGAACTCACAGTCTCACTTTTTTGCCCCTTGAGCATGCACTTAGAGCAGTAGCATGGAACTCTTGATGCATGTATAGCATTATGATACCAAAATGTCTCATCATTCTCTTCATAGTCTTTTTATCCTTGAAACTCCTCGGTGTACCATGCAGCAGAGACTCTTACCTTCCTTTTGCTATAGGATCCCTGTGTTTTGTAGAAAGGTTTGTGGATAATAGCCCCAAAAAATTGTCACAGGCTGTTACTACTATATGTAATGAATAAAACACTACTCGCTTTGAAGAGCAATTTTCTTTCTCACCCCTCCCCCTGTATGTCAGTTACTCATCCCTTTAAAATCTGACAGATTGTCTATCCCATATCTCCACATCTCCATGTCTCCATATCTCCTGGTTTTAAAAACTATTTGATATGGATAACACTTGCTTTGAAGAGCAATTTTCTTCCTCACCCCTCCCCCTATATGTCAGTTATCTTATCTCTAAGTCTGACAGATTGTCGGTCTTAAAACTGTTTTTCAAATCGTTCTTTCAGGCGTTGCCTCTACCGCTGTTCGTCTTGTATCGGGCTTTACTTGGCTCTTTTTTCGTGGCTGCCTATGTGTACGTGTTCCTTAACCACCCAACTCATCTAGTTATTCTTCACTATGCCTACTGGACCATATTGTTTGTAGCCTTGTACTTCACTTTTGGGTCCTTTATCTCAATATGGCAGTTAATTTGCGGCGATTCTTTAAAAGGATCTGACGACGGCACATCTTCCAAGAGCGCTGGCTATCATTTTCTAGAACATCCCTTGAGAGATACGTCATGCGCACTAAGGCCCGGAGAAAGAGATGACGACGTCAGCGTATCAAAGCTGCCCAGACTGAATCTCTTGTCCTGGTATCACGAAGTGCACTGGGTTCTTCATTCTGTTGCTGCTGACAGCTCCGTCGTCTTATTGGCCGCATACTTCTCTTTCTGGTTTCACGGGCTGCGCTTCACAATAGAGGGCTACATTGATATAGTCCAACACGTCGCGCCCTTTTTAGCCATGTTCATTGATTCAGTGGTCCATGGGTTCCCTGTGCGTTTGCTTCACGTGATCTACGCCAACGTTTTTGGAGCCGTCTACGTGGTTTTTACTATCATTTTCATTCTAACGGAGGTACCTGATTTGAAAGGAAATCCTAAGACTTTCCCCTCGCTTGAGTTTGGAAAAGAGCCTGTCATCTACACTGCCTGGCTTTCTGTTTATATCGTCGTGGGGTTTCTGGTTGCGCAGATATTGTTCTACCTGATGTACAAGCTTAGATGTGCTCTCACCAAACGAGCATAGACAACAAATTATAATTCAATGACAAATCAAATTTTCACAAAGCGGGCAAAAGAGATAGACCTCTTAGATAGACTTTGGGCGTAATGTTTTCCTATATCAGACCACGTGTCATCCTCTTGAAAAGAAGATTCTTTCTTTGAGGTTCATATATATTAATGTTCTTCTCAAGCATTTCATCGGTGAAACAGAAACAAAACCTAAGTGAATGACACGTGATCTAAAATGGGAAAACATTAAGTCCTAAGTAAGGATGTCTATTGGACGCGAGACCAGATTTCATGGACTCTTCTCAACATCCAGGGGATTTCATTGCGCATTGTAAAGAATATGCCGGCGACGCTTTGCACGAACTTTATCTTTTGCGCAGAATATTAAAAATTATATTCAGAAACTAAACTGAAACCAGGAATACTGAAAAAACCTCCTTGGTGAAGCACAATATACAATTTTCATTTTTTGAAGAAAAATTCTCACCAATGGAAACATTTCTTTTTTGACCGACAATGCATTGCGCGCCCTGTGGTGGAATCACCTGGAATGTTCTGGAAATAAGACTAAAACGGGAAAGCACAAATATTTTTCTCTCAGTGACAGAATGGGATTATTTCTCGTGTTTTCTCGTTAGGCTCAAACCGATGGCTTTTTTCAAAGAGACAAAACAGTATCAAATCATTAGTCAGAATTACAACAGCACTGAGGAAAACTGACCACTTCATTTTTGGGAGGCATTTGTACCCAGAATTTCACAGAATTTTTTCATCCCGTCGGGAAGGGAAAGAAGGTCTGTATGCTTCGTTCCCGACAATTCCTTGAATTCCAAGCTGTCAATGGCAAGGATAGGAAAATACATACAAACCTTTTTAAAACTGTAAATGCAATTTTTATGCCAAAATGTAATTTAGTTCTTAATGGGATAGTTAGCCACTTGGCCTCAAGGCTTGTCTAGGTAATTGTCAAGAATTGTTGATTAGTTGTTTATAACGCTCTTTTGACTTCGACTTGATGGTAAATTATTAAGAATGGATAGAAGACTGGTGGGTGTGAAGAAATCAGCTGAAAAAGAGGATTGAAAGTTTCAACCCACTCTGAACTATTAACTTGGAAAGAAAGAAGTTAAATTGTAACAAGTTTTTGCACAAACATTTAAATAAAAATGAAATGAATAAATCAATAAAACATACAGTTGTCTTCCGTAATGAATAGTAAGACATAACCTACTGAATTGGGGCTCACTAAATTTGAAAGGATAGAGTATAGTGTTTCCACTGACCTCGAAAGGTCAGGGAAATCAAGAAGTTTTTCAGGGTCATGGAATTTTGTATTTTTGAGCTAGCAAATGCAAAGAAAAACGTTTTAGAAATTGGGGTTTCCTTGCGATATCGTTTTTCTCGCGAAATTAAACGAGGAATTCGTCCCTCGTCCTTCAATGAATTCTCCTATAGAATTTTGCTTGAGAGTTCGTGAAACCGTATATAACCCTTTAGTGTGCAATAAAGTCAGTGAAAAAATGGATTTGGTCAGTAAAAAGTCAGGGGATACTTTGGGGAATTATTCATTTTACCACTAAGAGAGTGGGAACCCTTGAAAATAGATGTTAGGATGTGGTGTTTACGCGTATGATGGATGAAATGACGGAAGTACTTTTATGAAACCGATTTCTCCCGCCATGAGTTCCAGTTTTAGATTTTTACAGTTTTAAAAAGAAACGTTAAGCGATTATGTGAAAACTTCAGTGAGTCATTTACTTCCGCTAATCAAAACTTTGTTTTGACCAGGAAAATATTTGTTTTACTCTTCTTGTTCTTGTTGCTCTTCTGAAAGTGTTGTTCTTGTTCCTGTTCTTTTTGTTCTTCCTTCTTTTAGTCGTCGTGTTCCTGCTCTTGTTGTACGTCTTAGTGCTAGCTTTTCTCCTTACCTTCTTCTTCCTCTTCTTCTTCTTCCTCTTCTTCCTCTTCTTCTTCTTCCTCTTCTTCCTCTTCTTCTCCTTCTCCTCCTCCTCTTCCTTCTTCTCCTTCTTCTTCTTCCTCCTCCTCCTCCTCCTCTTACTTTTCCTTATCATCCGCATTTAGCCATACATCTTTATTTTTTTTTCATCATTTTCTGTCTTCAATCTTTATTCTCTCTTCCTCTCTGAATTTATTACCAGTATACCAACATTTATCCTCATAATAATTGATCTCTGTTACAACAATACACTGCTCTAGTCCTCACTTTCCACTCCAAAGAATAAATCAATCTGTTTTCAAATACATCCTGCTCACTTGAACAAGAGGCAATCCAAAAGTTCAACACGAAACTTAAATTTTGAGAAATGAGACGACATTTAATTTATGGGTTTCTCTAAGTCTATCTTTTCCCAAAAGAGTGTCGTAAACGATCATATAATCTAAATATTTTTTATATGAAAGAGTATATTTTTGTATATTTGATAAAATAAGCAGCTTGCGGTACTTTGAGCTGCATTAAAAACGTAATCCACTTGGTGATTAAAGATGGTTCGACAAAACAAATCCCTTTTAAAAAACCAAAACTTTGTTAACATGGCCTTAAGAATTTTTCATTTTCTTTGCTCATACGCTTCAATATATTACTATTTATTGCAGTATATTTCTTTTCCTCTCGTTTTCTGACCTTTTCCCATTCATTTACCTTTAATAACCTCCTTTTTCTTCACACCTTTTACTTAGTCTCATCGGGAATCAAGGGTGACACAGCCGTAGTACACTCGTTTCTCATCTCCTGGGGTCTCGGGTTTGATTCCTGGACTCAGGCATTTCATGTGAGTAGAGTTCTTGTTGAGTCTCTTCCTTGATTTGAGGGTTTTTCTCCTGATTCTTCGGTTTTCTTCCCTCCACAAAACTCAACACGCTAAATTTCAATTCGATCTGTGAGTCGTGCCCTGACTTAGATCAGCTCAGAAGTTGTTTCAGGGGTCGATAAAATTGATGGGTTACTATAGGGTTTCAAAGTTTCCTGGGCGGTCTTAATATAGAAACTTTGCTCTAATTGAAGTTGCCACTCTTATCTTTGATGTGAAATTCTCCCTCTTTCTTTCTTTCTTCCTTTCTTCCTCTCTTTCTCTCTTTCTTTCTTTTTCTTTCTTTCTTTCTTTTTTCTTTCTTCCTTCCTTTCTTCCTTTCTTTCTTCCTTTCTTTCTTTCTTTTTTCTCTCCCTTTCATTCTTCCTCTCATGACTTCTTTGTTTATGTATAAATAGCGAGACTATAAAGAATCCAAAGGAATTTTATACGATCGAAAATCAGTGAGAATCTTCGCCCTTTCAACAAAAGCTGATAAGAGGCAGGGGAGCTAGGAATTTTTCAGTTTAAAAGAAAATACGAATTCTATTGAAATCTTGTTTCCATTAACCATTATAACCAATTCTGTTTGTATTCCCTGTAAACCTCAGTCAAATGCAGGAATAGCCAAACAATCACCAGGGGTCTATAATCCTTAGACCCGGCCTTATTTTGTTCAATTTTCTTAAATGATATAAAAACACACGTCTTCGCTGGATTATCCAATTTATTAAATATTCATCTATCGCTTGCATTCTTTGTTTTGATTTTCGAGACAACATATTTGCCAGTTTCTGCGCAGAAATAAAACCTGACACTGAAATATACATTAAGCGTAGGTCGCATTAGTTGCCACATTCATTCTTGATTTCTCCTTGCCATTCTAATTGTTTAAAGGTGGATTGTGATTTTTTTCGTCTTGGTTTTCTTCAGTTTTTGGAGAGTGGTAGATCAACGTCTTCAGTGCTTCGCTTTGCAGATGCCGCCATACAAGCCTCCATCGTTACTCTACAAACCCTATCGAAAGCTCGCTCGACCTGGGAAAAATAACGACAAAATGAAACTTAATCCTAAGCATTTTACATTTCATTTTACATCGGTTAATTTTAGTCAGAATTCTACAGAAACCAATAAAGGAATCACTGAAATTAATGTAGCGCAGTCGACAATCAAAAATTTCAATTTGATTCGGTGCAAACAATTCTATTAAATTAAGGAGGGAAAACTACCAGATAATACTGTAATGTACCCAACTTTTCAGAAACAGCTGTCAGAGAAGAGATTTTTGTTTTATTCAAGTTGTAATCGTCACTACACATTAGTCCTAGCAAGCTCAGAATTCAAGAAAGAGCCTTTGGATTAAAAAATCTGATTGGTCATATTCCATTTAATTTAATAAGTCTCACATCATAAACAACTTGTGAAGGAATATTTTAAATTGCGGTGGACAACATTAAAAATATATCAAGAGAAGAATATCATTAATTGTCCCTTGAACTTTCGCGAAAGAATTAAATAGATATTCCTTGAGTTAACTATCAATCTTCAAAATGATCTCTTGAGAATCTTTCTACTCGTTACAGTGAGTGCTGATATGTTTCGAAAACATGCCTCTTGACATTTAATGCTCCGATTCCTTCGTAATTATCCCTAGAACTCTTGTCTTTAACAAGTTGACGTATAAGTTTATTTTTCCTGGACATCTGCTAATGTAGGACACTTGACTTAGTGATCATTGGGGTAGATTTTCACTGGCGATTTTAGTTATCTTTGGAGTGCTTGCCCAAAGGTATCCAGTATCAAGACATTAAGCGATAGCAGATAAATTTTACGATTCTACTCGTTGGCGTTTTCTCTAGCTCTCTCTCACTTTCTCCTCTTTTCCTCTTCTTCTTTCTTCTTCTTTCTCTGTCGTAATCGACACTTCTGACATATTATTTTGAATTTAGAAATCTAGTCAAGACAATTTATGATTTATAAAACGTGTTCGAACCCTCTATTGTAAAAAAATTAGGTTTCTCAATTCCAGTATAATTTCTCCTTGTAAAATCTTCGAAAATTAAACCTCAACCCTGCGATTTGATTTATGTATCTCTAGTTTGAACAAAAAAGAAATTTCAAAACTATACTTTCTTTTGCGCATGAAGAAATTTATACAGTTGTGACCACTATGTAAAATGAGAAGAAAAGAAAAGGGGGGAAACAAAGATAGATTAAGAGCATCTTGGATATTAACTAGGAGCGCGTTCTAGTCGTTGAGACCGTCTTAGTGACTAAGCTCTTATCCCAGTTCAACGTTAAAACGAGATGTAGATCTTTCAATTTGATAACTTTGAATCCTTACGATTATACTACATCCAAATTATACTGGAATTGAGAAACCTAATTTTTTTACAATTATACTACATCTTGACTAAAACTTAGTACATGAAAACGATAGCCAGAGATTTTTCAAGAATGATGACAAACTGTATTGGCCTACCTTGAATTGCCGTTTGCCGACGTTTCCAATGCCTGCTGTAAATGCATCTGATTCTCTTGGGTAAAGAGCAATAACAAGGAGAGCTAAAACCGCCAGGGTAGCCTTCATTTTGAATTTGGAAAGGGAAATATACAAACTTACTGAAGTTCAAAGTTCACTTAGAACGTTTTTCTCGACTGTGAAGTGAAATTTCGGAGCCTGTGTATTTATAAGCTGTTGATGTTCAAAAGTGGGTGTATGCGTCTCTATTGTGCTCGCCTTCAATTACTTTTCTGAGAGTTTTCTCCGGCAAATACGTCAGCGTAAGAGGGCTAAAGATCAATTACACATTGCAATAGAACATCTGCAAATTTGTGCCCTAATTTTTTACAGATTTTTAAATTGAACTTGTGAGAAATAAAAGATCTCATTGGCAGTCTTTCTATTGGTTGGGTCTGCTTCCAAGTCTTAAATTGCTCAATTAGGTAAAAGAACGTCCAATAGCTTTTGTTCGCGTCGAGTCCAACGGAAATTGACCTCCACGACTCGATCAACAAGTACTTCAGTACATCATACACTAAGACCAAAAACTTAGACGCAACACTTCTTTTAAAAAATGTCACTCGTCGATCCGTTGATGTTAAAACAAAGTGGCCCGAATTTTTCTCGCGAATTCTCCAACTATGTTTTAACCACCTTCGATCATTATTATTAATATTATTATTGCTGTGGATTGGATTTTGATACTAAAAGAATAAGAAATTAATCCAGAGAAAAATGAAAACGTAATCAGATTTGGTTTAGTGTAAACTTAACCAATTAAGATCACAAATGTTTAAATTCTTAAACGGATTTTCGGACAGAGTTATATGAGTTTTATTTCAATTGTTTGTATAGAAAATCCTAATGGGCTTTATAAATGTCCATTCCTTTTGATGTCATCTTTAATTTTTTTTCCTTTTTAATTGGGGTTTTCCAGAAATTTCGTGGCAGTCTCGTTATTACAAAAGCAGCACAGAAAAAACAAAGAACTGCTCATTTAGTAATATTTCCCAAGCAGGCAATTTTGATTGATTTTGAACACTAATGAATATCAACTTTAGCATTTTCTCCTTCCCTTGCATGCAAAACGACATTTAAAATTCTAACAAAAAATCCCACAAACATCTTTAGAAATTCGTCTGTACTTTTTATCGTACACTACTTTTCCCGAAGTGTACTAACTTTGTAACTAACTGTACTAATCCAAACGTATTAATCTTTTCAAATAATTTTCTTTTTAATAATCGCATGCTTCCGCAAGATTGTAAATTAGTTTCTTGGCGTCCCAGCAAAAGCAACCACCATTCGTTTATCGGTAAAGACTGTTTTCAATTTATGATGTTACAACTAACGTTACACTTAGCTTGATTTATCTTCCTGTCTCATCTACATCTACATTTATTAAGTCGGTAAAACTTTAAAGGTATCACACCAACTAAATGCTAGATGTACTTTTAAAATAGTACTTTTCGATAAACAAATCATATGCATATAGTTTTTTGCCTTGAAGTTGTATTCATCTTCTACTCGTTTTATAATTCTGAAAAAATCACGAAAATGATTTCACAAGGTGTGCCGAAATTAGTGAATTTTTTCACCTTTGCTCTAATTCAGCGAGTAGAGAGCTGTGAGAATAATTAGCTATGTTGCCTCGGGTTTATAATCCTCCACTTTTGTTGGTTAATCTCAAATTAAAAGATGTTAGACCAAACGTGAGGATTGGCACTGATGAACTGCAGTTAATCACTACACATACACCCACTTGAACGCCTCACTTCTTCAAATTTGTCATCGTGCTCTGAACGAAATGAAAGCAATAAGGAATTAGTAAAAGCGATCGATTAAAATGTTTGGAATCATAAAACACTAGTCTACATCCACCTGTCAGGAAGTCGGATTATTTGCGTAAACAACTGCACTGAAAATGCAAAAAATTTAACGTTTACTCGATAGTTTTGTATTAGATGGAAAATTCGGATCACATACAGCAAAGACATGCAGTAAATCAACAGACAAAGATTCACCCATATCCCAAAAGAAATAAAATGCGCTTAAAGAATGGTTTGTTCAAGAAGACTGATTCTTTGAAGACCTGAATCTTACGGCAGAAGTATTTCTTTCGAAGTTACCCAAATTTCGTTAAGAATGTTTATTAAATAACTTGTGAAGTATCACATTTTATCCTTGTTCTTCAATCTTTAGCAAATGAAAAATGTTGGAATTAAGGATAAAAAGTAAGGATTTGATTTTTACGACTCATTTTTGTTTTGACAGCCTGCTTTTGCGAATATTAAATGATTAGTAAAATCATGAACCTAAAGATTCAAGGTTACGACTACAAGAATTAAAATCATAGCTTTATGTGAATCCGCAGTGTACAAGAGGATAGTTTTCACTGTGTCCTATTTCTTTGACCATGTCACAGACTTACTTCTGTTTGTATGGGATTCGCAAAATGTATGATGCAATCTTGGTTGTTTTTTTGGCGGACCATTTCGTCACTCGCTTAGGAACGGACCATTACAAAAGTGCTGGGGGGAGGGGGGAGGGACATTTTGAGTTCTTTTTTCCTTCTTCACTTCAAGGGAGTTGAAGAGTCAAATTGTTGCTGCTCCTGTTACTCCTGCTCTTGTTCGCCTGTAGCTGCTGTTGTTGCAGCTACTGTTGTTGTTGTTTCTGTTGCTGTTGTTGTTGTTGTTGTTGCTATTGCTGTTTATTCTTCCATTGGAAGCTTTTCTCGAATGAAAAACAGGACTTTCAATTTCCGTTCCTTATATTAACATTCAAACTCGTCATACACAGAACGAAATCTGAGCGTGTGAATGACTAAAATCCATCACGTGATTTCGTGTTATCCGAGAACAACGCACGTCCATGCGTTACCATTCATTTCCCTTCTTACTTTCTATTTCCAATTGAAAATGAAATTCTGAATGTTACATTGATATAAAAATGATTTCAGTTAGATTTTGAGTAATTCGATTTGAAATTCAGTGAAGGAGTTGAACAAGTCTTGTTCACCTTTAATTTTTTTTCACTGATTTCACTTTTAAGCATGGAAAGTTACAATCTGCAATACACAGAGTTCTAACTAGGAATCTAAAGCAATATCCAAATCGTCAGTTTTGGTTAAGTGTACGAGAAATTATTTAAGTACTTCAGTAATTTTTCGTGTTGTTCTACACAGGAGTATAAAGATATACGATCATCGCACCTGACATGTTTACATCAATTCGTAAAAACATAGTGTATATTGTACCGCTTGTGTTGAACCCTAGCTGGGGGTCGAAGCAATCAAGGAAAGAATCTACAGGAACGTAAAGTTTTCAGTCGTAATTCCTCGGTTTTTACGTCAAATGTGACCCCTAAATTAGGGTTATAGAGCAAGACCTTTCTTGAATTCTCTTTATCGATCAAGGCAATGCTATAACACCTTTTTAGTATTGCATATATTCTACACTAAACTTGGAACCTTTGATTCATTTCAATATAATCCGATTGCTTTAGTGCAGTTAAACGTTGGAGATTTCCTACAGCTTACTCAGTAAACCCAATTAAAAAGTGATACTCGATTATCTTTTTCCTTTTGTGGTTATTGCAATCCAAATTAATTTTCACTAAAGAAAACTTAGTAATTCCTGGGAAAAATCGAATACATCCTGTTCAGTGTACAAAAATATGGTTTTTCAGTACATCAGTAATTTATTATTATAAAGACACACACACAGAGACACACATTGATATATAATATATCTTCCTATGGCCACGCATGATATCGACCCATGTGTTCAAGTTGAAGCAAGGAACAAATGCATATATCTTTTGAGATTAAGAATCTCTTTTGATCAGGGATCAAAAGTATAGAAAAATGAGGAATTAGAGATTAGAATTATTAGAAAAATTCAGTCTGAAGAACAGGGATCGCACCGCCTTTGATGTGATCAGGTCAAGAATTAAATTGTGATTTAAGGATCGTGGATCCAAATTTTTAGATTCAAAATGAGAAATTTCGGAGTATTTATTAGGAAAAACTACCTCGTCGCAGCTTCGAGTTATTATTGCCTTGACTTTGTTTTTCTCATCCAAGAATATGACAACTGAACTCATAGAAAATGAGCTTTCAAATCTTGTACCAGTCATTACGTAATGGTACAGTTTGCCTTCCTGGAAGTTAAATAAGTGTACCTCATCCGGCAAGCGTGTTTTTCTTGTCCAATTAACAAAATTAAAAATTCAGTTTCCTTGTATAAATGACCATTTTTTTAGCCTCCTGCAAACAGGCTTTCCAGGCTCCGCTTGTATATTTACACTGACAAAAGCTTGTCACATTTTTGCAGGTTTTCACTCATGTTTTATCAATTATATTTGAATCATAAAACAAGTGCTGAGCATCTGTTTTAACCTTTTTAAACAATTAATTTAAAAACTGCAATAAGAGAATCGAGCCAGGTTCTACATATATGTGTGAATTCCATCAGCGGTCGTGTTTCCAGAATGTTGGTACTGAAAATTAAATTCTAATTTAAATTCTGATTTTAATGACACCTATTTTTCTTGCCATAGCAGCTACTTTTAAGAGCTTAAATTCAAATCGTCAAAAATATATTAATGGTTGGCCTTTCTCTCTCTCCGGTTTCAGTTCTTACTTGAGTTTCTTCTTCTTCTTCTTCTTCTTGCTCTTGCTTTTCCTTAATTACTATTTAGTCGTATATCTTTGGATCTTTTTATCGCTTTCTGTCTTCAATCTTTATTCTCTTTTCCTCTCTGAATTTATACCCAATATACCAACATTTATCCTCATAATAATTGATCTCTATTGCAACAATACACTAGCTGCTCTTCACTTTTCAATTCTTCTGCCATATTAAAATTTCTTCTTTTCCCGGCTGTCATTTTTTCCTTTTTTTCTTTCTTTCTTTCTTTCTTTCTTTCTTTCTTTCTTTTTCTCGGTTTGCTTTCTTTTTTCCTTCCCACAATCATGCAGTGTTTTAATTTGGTCCAGCACTCACAGAATAAATAAAATCGTCGTTTATCCTAGCCTGAATATCTACTTTCAAATCAAACCCTACATTGTAAATCTTCTTAAAAGATAGTCAGCCTTTTAGGCAGAACAAATCAGCACCATAGAAGAATGAAGGAAAAATTTTTCCCTTTTTTTAGCCCGGAAATGGATTTGGTGGCGAACACAATGAAATTTAATTTTGTTCGTGCTTTCTTTATAGAGAAGAAAGAAAAAACTTTTTTTTCTTTTTAGCTCGATAATGGATTTGGTGGTGAAAACAACGAATTTAATTTGTTCGTACTTTCTTGAGGAAACTAGGGTTTTTTAGTCAGGATAACCTCCCTGGAATCGAAACGTACTTCTGACGCACGCGCACTAAGCAAGGAAGCAAACAGGCCTAATTCCATTTCCGACCAATAAACAGAGCTTTTGATTGTGACGTCACTCCTATGAAAAAGCGACTTCCGGGTCCAAATTGAAAAGCAGTTCTGTGAAGATTTTTCTACAGAAATAGTTTTACAGAATTCTGATTGTTGCAGGTGAAAGACCCATTGTGAATAACATTTTAGCTTTATTTTTATCTTTTTTCTTTATGGCAGGAATTGATGCACAGAATCCTAATTGTTGCTGGTGGAAAATAAATCGAATATAACATTTCTTTATTTATTATAGCTTTTTTTCTGAGAAAATAGATCCGGAAATACATCACAACTTAAAAGCTCTAGGTATTTACGCGGGTACATCCTCAAAAAAATCAGCTAAAACAAAGCCAGAAAATTATAAAATTCATCATTCACCAGCAATAACAAGGCTTCTCTGCTACAATTCCTGCCATGAAGAAAAAGATATCAAAAAATCTTCACAAACCTGTTTTTCATTCTGAACCGGCGGAAGTTGTTTTTCATACGAATCTATGACGTCACACAACTGTGTACGCGCGTTTGCCAGATTTTTGGCGCCTTTTTCTATGGGATGTTTAGTGAAAACAAACTCATAAGCGGCTCGCTAAATCACGGTAAAAAGCCTCGAAAGTTAGTTCATTTGGGCTCAAACTTTCCTACGACACAAAGAATTCATTGAGAAAAAGTAATTATTACTGCAAGGTTTAGAAAAATGAGCCAACAGAAAACCTGTTGCTATTTCTAATAACTCTCTTGAAGATGGAAGTAGTTTGCTTGAACTAAAATTATTTGCAACCAAGACGTCGATAAAAAGTTTTTCAGTGAGAGATTCTGGTCTTTTTTAGACTATATCAAGGCCCGAATGAATGGCCAAATACTTCAATACTTACCAACTTATCTATTAGTTTTCTTCATACATGGCTGCCATTATGTCGCTTTACAAAAACCTCGGCAAGTTCAAGTGGACTTCAGCATTTTTGAATAAGAAAACGCTCGGCTGGATTGAGGAGGAGGAAAGAAATGCTGACAATAACTTTTCTGGTAAGTCATGAAGTCATGAGAGTATATTTTATTTCAGTTTTTGTTGTTGTTGTGTTGTTTTGTTTTGTTTTGCTTTGTTTTGCTTTGCTTTGTTTTGTTTGTTTGTTTGTTTGTTTTTTGATCCCATCGTCAGATTTTTTAAAAAAACTGCATGATAAAACTACATAATAGAAGTAAAAATGGGCCTTACAAAGTACTTACCCATTACCCCTTTCGGTCTTACCTTCGATGATTTAACCTTTTGAACCTGACAACGTTTTTTCAATTGTGTATGCACAAATAAAAAATGGGGGTCAAGGGCTTCGTTTTGGAGATATCGTGTCACTTTGAAAACTTGGCCATATATGGTTATGTGAATTTAGTTATCGTTTTAGTAGGCTTTCGACATATGAGAATACAAGATCAAATGGCAAACAGCTTCAGATTAGGATTAGCTTATACCAAACAAAACGGCTTACTGTTACTTACGAAGTTGACGAATAGAAGCCCTCGGGCGTCGTGCGACTTTTGTTCCAACTATCAACAAAATATAGTTTTATCATCACGCATCGTTGATAAAATGAAAAATAATAATAAAATCTAGCCTAGTGGAACTAGCGCTTTCGCACTGATTGGGGGGCACTATCACTCACACACGCACTAACACTACATTAACTCTTTTAAGCATACAACTCTCAGCTCGGCATGCTGATTTTTACGGAGGGAGGAAAACCAGAGAACCCGAAGAAAAACCTTCATGGCAAGGAAGAGAACAACACATCTAACAAACTCTACCACATGTGGCATCTGCAGGCCTCGAACCAGCAAGCCCAACCCGTTGGACTCACAGTGGTGAGAGGTGAACGCCATTACCGCTAAGCCACCCATACGCCACCCACGCGTGCCACTTTTTTACTTCATTAGGCTTGCAGATTAATTTCGTATTCACTTTCTTAACCATTGGGATACGTAGAGTTATTATTTCACGGAAAGCTTTGAAATACGACTGGGTATTTTCACATCGTTGTGCCGTTTTTATAGGCGAAAACGACTCCAAACAAGCTGCTCACGCAACAGTAACACGCTCGCATACTTCAAAAAAGTAGAATTCGGTTCTCGGAAAGCGCGTGTCGTATAAATGTTATGTTACACGGGACAATTAGCAACGACGATTTTTCGCGATACTCCACTGCACGGAATTTCACAAAACTGGCAAAAGTTTGTTAATACACCAGTTTCCATACATCGGTTCACTGGTCAAACACAAAGCATTCAGCCGAGGCTCCAAGGGGATATTTGCATAATCCTTTGAAACTAAGGCCACTGGACCTTGACGCCTCGCTCGAGAGCTTTGTGTTTGGCCAGTGAACCGATGTATGGAAACTGGTGAATTCCCGATAGTTATGAGATTTAGGGGTACTAGGATTACTAAAACGGGGAATCATTAAAGCAGTTTTCGGTTTATAAAAGCAATTAAACCCTGTGTCATTTACTTCCGGTCCTGGGGTCACTATTAGGCCTAATTTTACGCAGTTGTTAATCAACAAATTAAATTGATAAACTTATCAGTTTGACTTCAATACCATGAAAAGATAACTTGGGCATCTACGTCAGTTCAAGTTATCGTAGAGATAACTGATTCCTCGAAAATGAATTGTGGGAAAAAAAACTACAGATTTTTGCTCATTTCAGTTAATAGTTGGTAGTTTTTCGTTCGTTCATGCGTTATCTTCCTTTTTTCTTCGTTTCCAGATTCTTTTTCCTCATCTCTTTTCTTCCTTTTACTTGTTTCTGTTCTTGTTCCTCTTATTCCCCTCCTTTTTTTCCTTTTATTTATTTATTTATTTATTTATTTATTTATTTATTTATTTATTTATTTATTTATTTATTTATTTATTTATTTATTTTTCAATCCTAGTTTTTGCTTGATTACTTGATAAAATAGTTTTGGGTGATTCTGAGTATCACACAATCTCGAATTTGCACTGTTTTCACGCCAAACCCAGTACAGGCCGAAACATTATGCTTTAAGCAGTATAGGCTTGTTAGTTAATGATGGGTTTGGTCATCGTGGGGGTAATTCGGTTTATATTCCTAGTCATGTTCCTAAGAACTCAAAGACGACCGAAATTTAGGTTCATCAATGCTGTTTCGACGGTGATAAGTACTGGGATTATCCTCGCGAAAAGCACTTTAAATAAGATGCTTAGCTTAGAGTGATCATATAAACTGACCGTGTAGAACATTCGTTATGTTAATCTTCTACCATCTCTGATCCCTGGAAAATACTCAAATTTTCCCGCATTTTCGAGACATTTTTTTTACCAGAAAGAGAGGGTACAAAGTACCACCCTACCCCACCCCGGGATCCCCCACTGATCCACTGAGCTCCCGCGCACTGATCGTAGGAGTGGTAGAGTGGAAAAATGGAAAAAAGTCTGACCATTCATTAATCAAGTACTGAATTTTTTTCATCACAGCAGTAGTGAGCTTATTTAATTTAAAAACTATGACATAAGGATTAATAGCTTAAGTTTAAAACTAAAAACAGGCGAAGTAAACATTTTCTCGTGTTCTTATCGTTAAAACTCTTGTCTTTCATCAGCAAGCTGCTGATGGAGAAGTAAGTACATTCTGGAAAACTTACTTTCCTCAAGTGATGTAGCGCATCTTGAGACACATTTTAAGAATGGGTTGAATCTCCTTGTCTATATTGTTTTTGTTTTGCAAAAGATTATTTTGAAAACAAAATATTACAATTAAAAAGCTTTAAAATTAAGAGCTTTAATCCATAGAGAAAGTATACAAGATTTTTTTTTAGAAATCCGTTTTTGGAATGTAATGTGATATTGGATTTAATGTTGCCACCACAATATACGTGTTTCTGTGCCTTCTAGAATCATGATCTAGTGTCCCCTTGATTGAAATAAGTATTCAATCAAATCTTCACGCAAAGCTTCCGTCGTCCTATCATCCTTTTCAAAAAATCTCTTGATGGAATTTGTACTTAAACCTGACATTCATGTTTTAGGGAAGAGAGATTCGACAGTAGCATAAACAGATAGAGAAACAGGAGGAGCAGTTAAACCGTATCTCTTCTAAGAGGTGAGCATTAATGCACGGCACATACATTTGAGAAGAGTTTCATATGAGTGCGACACGTTCGGTACATTGACTTATAGCACGTACAGAGTACTTCATGCATTGACACCGAAATGGCTTCCTAATGGTTTTCATACAGAGTGGGAAGCGTACGGTACCGACCTACAGCGTAAACAGGGTGCGGTTTGCGGAGACACTGAAATGGCTTCCCATAATGATAGTCAGTTCGTATGAGTGGGAAACGTAAGGTACCGACTTACAGAACGTAAACGGTGCGGTTTGCGGAGACACTGAAATGGCTTCCCATAAGAATAGTCAGTTCGTATGAGTGGGAATAAGGTACCGACCGACTTACAGAACGTAAACGGTGCGGTTTGCGGAGACACTGAAAGGGCTTCCTATTTTATATTGGTTTCAAATTCATCCGATTAATCAGATACTACGGTTAAGGTAAAACATGGCTCCACGGCTACGAATTTTTTCCTACATTGTTTCTTACTTAAAACAAATTTGCTTCATGTGATCGGCACACGGCCATCTGACGGCGCCAACGATTTCGTGCCCAAACCAAGTACTGATGGATGTCGATAAAAAACAGGTCTGGTTTCTGCATTAACTCTTTTCAGTTATTGACGCCTGTCCACCAAACTTCTCTTTTTACGTGTTTCAAAAATACCTTTAGAACTTTCCAGCCATTCGCTTGGCTGACCATGAAACAACGTATACATGTCAAGATTCATTAGGGACCAGTCATTATTTAGGGGGGAGGGGGGACTGGTGCAAAAGTGGATATGCCATGTTTGGTTTTTCCTGACCCCCTTTTTTGTGATGCACAATTTGTTGTGACCCTCCCCCCTTCCTACATACATCACCAATGTCTGATGACAATATATTTGCATAAATTTCTATAGCCCCCCTTT
>JAAAQI020204770.1:0-16059 GCA_011800005.2 Stichodactyla mertensii
TAATATGAATAAACCTCAAACAAAGAATCGTATTCCCAAGAGGTCTGAATTGGGAAAACATTACGCCCAAGCGAATATGGTCTATTTTATGAGGGATGATAGTGCATACGTAATGCATGAAGACAGTAATTACCTGTTGGTGGGCATGTAGTAGTGCTACCCTTGACCTTAGTTCCTGAAAGAGCATTTCCATTGATGTCCACGCACCAACATTTGTTGTAAACCACTGAGCACTGAAGTGGAGCAAACCTACCATCTTTCAAGCATATAGGGACGTAATCGGTTCTTCCTACAGCCATAGCTCTTTGACGATCGAGTTCACAATCTGTGCTATCTGAACCAGCTATTGGAATAAATTGGAAATTGGAAATTGAAGGACATAAAATTGTGAAAAGCCAGTGTCTTCTCCAAAGGAGCTTTCTAGAAACTACCTAGACACTGGGCATTTCATCTGTTTTGGCACTATAGTAGTGAGAATTAGTATCTACATTTTTGCGATTAGTCGGTTGTAATCCTCCAATTCCACATTTCTATCGTCCTCTTTTATTTCATTTTTATTTTTAGTCCATTAATCCCTTTCCTCACTTTGTTCCCAAATCCAAATCCCAAAACTAAACCAGAGTTCCACCATTATAAAACCTCACGAAGTACTTCTTTTTAAACTTACTTAGCTGGGTGATGCATTCTTTAGGACGACCTTGAATTCGAGTGTTATCTATCTCTTTACCATACAAATCCACACACCAGCATTCACGATTTCCAGAATAGCACTGAATAGGTTCGTAATTCCCATTTTGGTCGCACTTAGGAACGTAGGCACCTACAACAGATGGGCCATCGAAACCAAGGGCTGCACGCTGTTCTCGTTGACATTGTGTAAGAACCGCTGTAGAAAAAATGCAAACTAGAAGTTAGTTTGGGCTGGTAAGGGCTTGAAGAATGGAAAAAGAAGTCTGTCAAAACCTGCACAAATATGTTGAAATGTGCGAGAAAAAAAGATAGTGTTAATAAAAATTGAAGTACCTGTCGGAGAGAAACATGTTGGTCTGCCTTTTATTCTAGTACCCAGAACTTCAGTTCCCTCGCTATTGACACACCAACAATAACCCATGCCATTACACTGCACTTCTTCATAAGATCCATCTTTCTTGCAAGTAGGCATAAATCGTTTTTTCATTGCGGTATTTGTGTAGCCCAGTGCTCGACGACGCTCCTTAAGGCATCGGCTTAGACCAGCTAATGGAATATTGAGAACGACAAGCACTTAGAAATACAATCGTAAATATATTGACTTGGAAATTTATTTTCTTCTAGGGAGTTCCTAGGGACAAAAGGAATGACAAGGAAAAGAAAACAGAGCATGCGGGAAAAAAATTGAGCAGCACAGGTCACATAATTTGTTGATTATTTCCATTACCTGGGGGATCGCACCAAAGTTTGTTCCCGCGTACACGCGTACCAGCTTCCTCGCTGCCAAATTTGTCGACGCACCAGCATTCTCCTGTTGAGGTATGACACTGCTTTCTTTGGTATCCTCCATTGCTATCACAGGAAGGGACGAATGCTCCGTCGATCGGAAGGGATCCCGGAGGTCCCTGAGCTCGAGCCTGTTCCTCTTGACATTTCGTCCTGCCAACTGCACAAAACGAATTGTTTTCCTTTAAAAACATCTTATCGAAAGGAATTTTTTAGACCATTTGGTCCTAATCTTTTTATGCCAATATTTGCCTCGTCCCGGAGTGCACATATCTACTAAAGATTACTAGATTTCCGAAACGCATCCCACATGGGTCCAGGTTGTGTACAGGCAATCGGCCAAAAGAAAAACCGATACGAGTCAATGATCACAGGAGGGGTTAATCTTTCATGATCTAGGGGCCGACTAATCTCTCTCTTAAAAAGCCTTCGAGCTAGCTTCATGATTAGGTATTATGGCGTTGGAGCCCAAACCTCCAGCTGACCCATTCGCCCTGCCATACGCCGCTTCAGCAATCGATGTCTGGAAGCGTGGTTCAGTTAATGAATTTAATCTACTGTAAAGATTTCCTGGACTTGAAGCATGAAAAGCTACAAAATACAATTTGTCACGAACTTGCCTGTCACTTGGCAGTTAGGCTCTTCTCTCACTTGTGTCCCGAATAATGGATTACCATTCCTGTCCACACACCAACAGATTCTTGAAGATGTACTGCATTGAACATTTTGGAACTGGCCATCTGCTGTACAGACCGGAACAAAGACACTGGGAGGGACGGAAAATCCAGGAAGTTCAAGAATACGACGGCGTTCCCTCTCGCAAGTCGTGAAATTACCTAGAAATTGTGTTAAACAAGGTATTTATTCATTCAATTTTTCTCCTCCCTTTGATTGTTTTTGGTTTTTACTTCCAACCGCAGACACCTCTTTTTGTAGCGTTTTAATTTACTAGAATATCAAGTCACTTACTTGGAAGCTGTGAGCAGTCGGGCTTTTGTCCAGATGGCACTCGGGGAATAGGGAGCTCGTAGCCCGACATATCTGAACACCAACACTGGTTTCCATGGCATTGGACTTCATCATAATACCCATCCGAGCGGCATCTTGGTGCGAATACTCCATTGTTTATACCCGACCATCCTTGAGCTCGTTGTCGTTCAATTTGGCATGGTGATAGCAGTACTAAGAAAGAAAAAGTATAATTTAAGCAATAGTAAGAGATAATGATGTTGTTGTTGTTGATGATGATGATATTAATGAAAATGATAAATAATGATGCTGATGAGTAATGGTGGTGATGGTAATGATGATGTCCGTGTTGATGCTGATGATGATAATGATAATGCCACTGTTGATGAAGGATGCTGATGATGCTGATGACACTGCTACTGCTGCTGATGATGCTGATGTAGATTGGTGGTTGTGGTTGGTAGTTGGTGGTTGTGGTTGGTAGTTGGTGGTTGGTGGTTGTGGTTGGTGGCTGTGGTTGGTGGTTGTTTGCGGTGGTGGTGGTTGTGGTGGTTGTGGTGTCGGTGGTGGTGATAGATAATTGATGAAGGTGCTGGTGGTGGTGATGACGATGACAAGACCAAGCCTTAATTTGATCTACTCACAGGATTTTTCGCAAACGGGTCTTCCCTTGATTATGGTATTTGGTATCTTATTTCCGTTGCTGTCCACACACCAACAATAACCAGAGGCTTCATGGCATTGTACAGCAGCATAGCATCCATCAGCTTCACATTCTGGGACAATGCTGCCGGGAGATGGTTCTCCTGCCCATCCTAGTAGCTGCTGACGCTCGAGTTGGCACTTCGATAAACCAGCTATTAAATTTAGAGATCAGAAATATTATCTTTTCTTTATGATGCCTTTGTACACTACATTTACAATATATACGACTCACCCAGTTTCCCAACACTTTCCGATTCCTCATCAAATCTGTTCCCTTGTTAATTTTATTGTTTTGCGCTCTCCCTTTTTCTCACTGTTGTCCCGTTCGTTTTTGCACCCTGTTCTCTCTCTCTCTCCATCAACAATGAAAATACCTTACTAAATACACTTTCATTTTCATATTTTGTTTTGGACAGTTTTCTTACCCGTTGAATCACATGTTGGTCTGGTAGGACCTCTTTTCCTTGTCCTTGGGGTTTCTCGTCCATAACGATCCACACACCAGCAGAAGTTCGGGTTGCTTGGGGTATCGCACTGTACTCGCTCGTATCGACCTGTGCTATCGCAGGCTCTTTGCGCAAGTGCACCTGATTCTTTGACCTCTTCCTGTTCTTTCTGACACGTTGTCTTTCCCACTAAACAAGAACGACACTCATTAAAGACATTTGTTTCTTCAACTGTTTACGATTTATTTACCGAGGTTTCGGGCGCATGACCCATCTTCATGGCTCGCCTTCATCGTAAATCTTAGTTTTCGAAGAACGACACTCTATTTCAAGATATGTGTAACGCTTCTTTTTCATTTCACATTTTATTAGATTCAACAGCACCTCAAATAACTTTATTATGCAGACTATTTTCTATCCTTTAATGACTCCTAATTCCCTTTGAGAATCAAGGCACGTCAACTCAGCTCAAGAATGTGGTTGAAGAAGAAAAATTGAATGCAATATACATATGACACTAACCGCGTGATGTGCAAGTGACTTGGCCAAACGCTCTTGTACCGGCTAACTCGTTGCCATTGACATCAACGCACCAGCACTGTCCAGGAGATTCCAGGCACTGAACAGGTTCGAAGCTTCCGTCGTCTCGGCATCTTGGTACGAATGCGCCGATCCTGAAGCGACCAGACCAGGCTAGAGCCTCCATTCGATCACGTCGGCAAGCAGTCGGTGGTTCTTTGATATAAGGAAAAAAGCAACCGTTATGTCAGAAGCATATTGTGATTTTATCTCGAGTCACCACGATTCCTTCTCTATGTCACTATTAAATTATCGGCCAATAGGGTTTAAGGGAGTAAATAAAAGGGATTCCACAGAGTAAATATAAAGCTCAGACGGGACCGAAAAAGCCTCTCCTATATTACGGCGCTCTCTTTTAATGACCTTTCGTATCAACATTTTTAAAAGAGTTGGAAACCTTCTCTAAGAATACTTGCTAACCTAATGCAGAAATAATTATTTTCTGATCTTGTAAAGATTTATTTTAGTGTGGGAATTCCAGTGCACAGAGACTAATATGATATTCTTCTGACATCTACACCAGCAAATAGCATTAAAACGTGCCAGATCGACTAATCTTCATTTGCGCCTATTCCATTGCAGTCACATGCGCATGCGCGGTTATTGCACGTGACCTAAGAAATACCCCTCATTGGATAGTTTATGTTTTGTAAATCTGTGCAGGACTTTGATAGTTCTCAAGCAAGAAGGAATGTTTAAATGTTCAGCAGAAAAAGATCATAGAGATCGTTAGGAAAAACAATTTGTTTATGAGAATTTTGTTTAAGTCCCATGACTATAACTTCCTCAAATTCTTACCAGTTTTTTTGCATTTGGCTTGTCCTCGTTTTCTAGTTCCACGTTGCTCCTGACCCAGCTCATTCACACACCAGCAGTAACCACTGGATTCATGGCACTGTGTCTCGTTATAACTGCCGTCTGACTTACATCTAGGGACAAATGCCCCAGGAAGTGGGAATCCTAAAGGTCCTAGAGCGCGTTGACGTGCATGATGGCACTTTGAGAGAGTCGGCTTAAACCTCTTGCCTGGCAGCAGTTTTACTGGAGGTTCTTTTGGAAAAAAAAGAGCAAGAAAAGAGGCAAATTATATGTGGTGAGTCACAAGAGGGTCAACTGAATAAGCACGATAACATTATTCATAACCTTGAGAGAAAAAAGAAAATGGGACAGACGATTACCAAAACGAGGCACAGCCTGATTGTTTCGTAAATTGTTTCTTCCAATTCAGTGTTACTGCATACCGTACCGCGTACGTGCTGAAAGTCAGTCCCGTACGTTTCCCACTCATACGATAATCATTCTTATAGGGAGCCATTTCAGTGTTACTGCATACCGTACCGTGTACGTGCTGTAAGCCAGTACCGTGCGTTTTCCACTCATACGATAACCATTCTTATGGGAAGCCATTTCAGTGTTACTGCATACCGTACCGTGTACGTGCTGTAAGTCAGTACCGTGCGTTTCCCACTAATATAATATCCTCTCTCCTCCTCGATAGTACAAAGGGTCAACAAAAACGACACTTACTTATATCTTTGCATTTTGGTTGCCCAAGTTCCCTTGTACCAGGAATCTCGTGTCCGTTTTCATTTACACACCAGCAGTATGGAGTCGAACCTTCACATTGTACGGGATTGTACGATCCATCGCTTCGGCAGTTTGGCATATGGTATCCTGGTGGTACTATCCCAGTATTTCCGAGCACCCTCATGAGATGTTTATGGCACGCACTTGGCTCAGCTGAGACATATAACGGTTCGAAATAGTTTGAAAATAATCACTTTTAAGGCAATCAAAATTTTGATTCAGTTATCAAAAAATGATGGTTCCAAGTAAAAAGCGTTGTCCCCATGTTTAAAGCCTGGTTCACACTAGGGTCGTAATCGTAATCGTAAGCAACGTACGCAGACTCAGGATCGTATTTATCACTGAGGTGTGAAAAAAGACAAGCACTGTCTGAGTACTGAGTCTGCGTACGTTGCTTACGATTACGATTACGACGCTAGTGTGAACAAGGCTTAAGAGATCAACTGCATTGTAACAGCAAATAAAACCTCCTATAATAACTATTAGTAAAAATAAACTAGCGGACTTTAACAAATCCTGCATCCCGACACTATTACGAGTCTAATAGTGGTAGCCCACCGGTAAACGAGTTCAATCAAAGCAATGACGTTTGCCTGGCGTTTTGCCGAGGTTTTCGCCAAATAATATTTTCTATCGCCGACTGATTACTTTGTTTATACTAAAACAATTAGACCTCTCGCCCTTACGGATTCGTAGCCCATTTAAGAATTATTGCATAATAAGGCGCGCGATTATTTTATCATATACTTACGTGTCTCATTACAGTTTGCCTTGCCACGCGTCGTTGTCCATCGCATTCCGTAACCTAATTTATCGGAACACCAACAGTAACCATGTCTGTAATCACATTGAACTTTCTTGAAAGCTTGGTCCAAGTCGCACTTGCTTTTGAAAGTATACAATGAGCCAACGTCTTGTAAATTATGAATTCCACAATAATAGGTTGCTAGGAGTGCAAAACATAAGAGTTAATAGGGTTCTAAAAACGTGGACCGTTGCAAGGAATGCAAAATATAGATATAGATCCAAAAACGTGGACGGCAAGCACCGTTTCAAACATAATAAATGCCTTTTATTAACCGAGCACGAGTTTCATACCGTAAATTTTGAACCGCCAATGAGAGCGCGTAAAATTACGTTGCCATATAATAAATATTCTTATTCTTTAGTTTCGTTAGGGAGTACGGGAAACAAATATATAAGGAGTGCGGAGAAGATGCGGCACATCGCGTGCGCCACTTATATCAGCGCTCTTTCTGAATTCGCATGACGGTCTCATCCGCAATCTATTGTAGACAGCGCAACATATTTACCTGCATTAGGACAAGATATTTTGTGTCCTTTCTGTCGTGTCCCAGGTCTTTCATTTCCTTTACGGTCTACACACCAGCAAATATTTGCCGAACGGTCACACTGAACGTATACAAAACCATCTCTATTACATCTTGGCTCGTAGTCGCCAGTCTTCGGCGGATTAAGAGAGTAGTCTCGCAACCTTTGCTGACAGCCATCAAGAGGTTTGCCTGTTAAAGGAAAATGTAGTACTTGGATCTTTACTTGGATAATTACTACGAGGAGCGTAATAAAGGAATTAAAGAAAAGTGAAGATTTTTTGTGAAGAAATGTGGGATCACTAGTTAAGTTTCAATCAAAACGAGGCGGTCAGGTTATCATCTGTTGCTTACAGGGACCCCAACTCCTCTCTTACGCGCAACCATAGTATATTTATCTAGACGATTTCATCCAAAGAGGTCCTTAAGAATCTGTATTCCCCGTCCAATTTCTTTGTTGCATAGTTACGTAGGACAAGGCACAGGCATCATAAAGGCTCGGACACACGATGCTACAAAGTAGTAACGAGTTCCACTTTTGCGACGTCGCGCGCAAATATTTGCACGGGTGGACACATGGTGCGATTTCACCGTTGCAAGCAACGTCGTATCGTGTGTCCGAGTCTTTAGTTACAGTTAGTGGGGAATGCCTCAATCCTCATGTAAGAAATCCTTCCTACCTCGAATTTGTTTGCACTTTCGATCGTAGGGTAGAGTAGACAACGATTGCAATACCATAGTTCCTCTAATTTCTTCTCCATTTTCATCCACACAAAAGCAGTAAGGTCCATGACACTGAGCGGGCTCAAAGTTACCATTTTTGTCGCACTGTGGAACGTAGCGTCCTGGAGCCGAGTTTTTCCAGTTTTCTTGGAAAATCCGCTGACATGGCGAAAGAGATTCTCCTGAAACGAAACAAATAAATCCCAAACCGATAATTTAAAGCTCTCCACAAACACGTATTTAGGGTTCAAGCAGAAACTCAAGATCTACCTGGACTGTCACACTTCGGTGTCCCTTCAGAAATAGCGACTGTTGTTCCGGGTATTTCGACGCCTCGCTTGTCGACGCAGAAGCAGGAAGATCCTCTACACTGTACTCTGTCATAGCCACCGTTTGGTGAGCACTGAGGTACAAATGCACCAGGAACCGCGTTCTGAGAGGATACCTGGTATTTGTATTGACACACCGTTGGTTTGCCATCTGTACGAGGCATAAGAAGACAGAATTAATGATTTGTAGCTAGCTAATCACAAGAGAGAAAGACAACCGTACGACATGACGGTCATGTTGGTGGTAACAATAAAAACTTTAATAACACACTCCTGCTTGGGAAGACCTCGACAGGGGTGCCCAAAAAACCCCTTCCCAAACGTAAAATTTGAACATTTTCTTGGTCCACAAGTCCCCGGACCCCCTACGAAACCTCCAAGTCCTAAATCCGCCCTCTTTGAGATTAACCTTCTACTTGTATTCGGTTCCGAAAAAGATAGAAACGACATTTAAAGGAAGGTCTAAAGGAGGTGTTTCTTGAAAAATAAGGAATTCAAACTTTTTTTAAGTTAAGGTAATGCGATCGTGCAATTTTTTGTCGATTTTTTTTTTTTTTTTCAAACTTGGCACAAATTGTGAGTGCTTGACTTGAGTAGAAAAATGAAATAAAAAATGGGGGTCACCGAATTCATTTAAAAGATATGATTTTTCAAAGATGTTGAGGTTTTAGACACCCTGAACTCACAGTGAAAAAATTAGGGCAAGTCACCGATTTAGATTTTTTGATATATATTTGCCGTTGAATCATTAATATCAAAATGCCTTTTCCGCCATATTGAAAAAGCTCTACCACAGGAATCCCAACCAACGAAAAGCATGCGCAGAAAAGATGCGTACCAATGCACGATCGCATTACCTTAAGGTTTCGGGTAGCGCAGACATTTAATATCGTCATGGAAGCTCTTTACATGGGCGTAGCCAGGATTTTCCGAAGGGTGGGGGTCCAAATTAAAAAAAACCCGCCATTTTGTTTAGCCCCCGTAACGCTGAACCAAAAGACAAAACAAAACAGAACAAAAACAAAACAAAACAGAACAAAAACAAAACAAAACAGAACAAAAACAAAACAAACAAACAAAGGGACATGAAAAAGCCGGCATCTCGTTTGACCCCTCCGAACCGCCGACTCAAACCCACCAAAAATAACCTAAATACGAAAATTACCGTATCAATAGGCTCCTTGCAGCACGTCGGAATGCAGCTGAATTTGGAGGGCAAGACAATAGGTTTCTGGTTCTCTGGAGTTGAGATTCTTGCCCTCCAAATTCAGATGCATTTCGACGTGCTGCAAGGGGCCACGACCCCACCCCCCGCCTACATCCCTGTCTTGTTACTTAAAACAAACGGTCGTACTGACCTATATCTGAGCAATCTGGGTTATCCGGCAGGCTAGTTCTTGTGCCATGAATTTCGTGGCCGTCTTCGTTGACACAGTAGCAAGTTGCATCTTCACATTGCATGTCTTCATAACGTCCATCGGGTGTACAGCGAGGAATAAAGCGACCAAGAACAAGTCTGTCTCTTTCGGATTTCTGGTATTCTCTTTGACAATCAGTGAATCGTTGCCCTGTTTGTTATTAGAGAGTAAAATGGTTACAGTAGATACCTAAGATAAGACTTTTCAAGGATTCGAAATTGACCAATCTCAAGGAACAATATATACACTCGATTTCCAATTGAACACTATTTCCCTGAATCAATTCAAATTGATGGCTTTCTTGCCCCTGACAAACCACAATTAGTTCAATTTTCAGAGCATATTAAGGCCTTTTTAGCAATAATTTCAATGTACAAAGACCTTTCAAGAGGACTAGCACAAATCCGGGATAGAATGGCGAGTTAAGACAAATTAAACGATGGAAAGAATATTGCTATGTACTTACTTTGTTCAGCGCAGGTGACTAGCTCTTTAGATCTTGTTCCTTCAATTTCTGCTCCGTTTATATTAACACACCAACACTCTCCCGTCCATTCACTACACTGCACCTCCTCAAAGCTACCGTCTCTCCTACAGCGTGGAACAAAGCGGCCATTTGTGAAAGGAACACGCATGGAATCATAAACTTGTTTCCGACAAGGTGTCATTGGTGTTGGATCTGAGTAAAAGAGGAACGAAAAATACATACTTTGAACTACTATTCATGTACAGTGTGGGGCGGATCCAAACGAGAGGTGCAGGGGGTGCGCAAACCCCTAAGATGAGCTACTTACAGTCAATTATAAATTAAGTATAAGTTAATTTTGGTGCTCGAGTCCCTAACATAAATGGTGCACTCCTCCCTCCAAAAAATCCTGGAGGTCCATCCCTCTCTCCAAAAAGTCCTGGAGGTGCACCCCTCCCTCCAAAAATTCCTGGAGGTCCATCCCTCCTTCCAAAAAATCCTGGAGGTCCATCCCTCCTTCCAAAAAATCCTGGAGGTCCACCCCTCCTTCCAAAAAATCCTGGGCCTCCAAAAACTCCTGGAGGTGCACCCCTCCCTCCAAAAAATCCTGGAGGCCCATCGCTCCCTCCAAAAAATCCTGGAGGTGCACCCCTCCCTCCAAAAAATCCTGGAGGTCCTCCCCTCCCTCCAAAAACTCCTGGAGGTCCATCCCTCCCTCCAAAAAATCCTGGAGGTCCACCCCTCCCTCCAAAAAATCCTGGAGGTCCACCCCTCCTTCCTAAAAATCCTGGAGGTCCACCCCTCCTTCCTAAAAATGCTGGAGGTCCACCCCTCCTTCCTAAAAATCCTGGAGGTCCACCCCTCCTTCCTAAAAATCCTGGAGGTCCACCCCTCCCTCCAAAAAATCCTGGAGGGCCACCCCTCCTTCCAAAAAGTGCTGGAGGTGCACACCCGCCCCTCTCAAAAATTTGAATACCCCCTGACAGTGGATAGTTTTTCCTTTTATAGCTCGTGCATGTCATTAAATTTTCATCAAAATTCACAATCAAAGAAAATCCCTGTTACGGACTCATATGCGCGCGCATATATAACAGTTGATTGGATATTCAGTTTTGTCTTCAGACAGCCTGCCTTTTTTCTTCTAGATACTGAATAGCCCACTTAGGGACCGGTCATTATTTAGTGGACTATTTATCGTTGCCATGGCCGTCTGTACATTATCCTAGCGGACCCGGGCAAGTTATGTTCCTCCATATGTAACTTTAACTCTTAATGCATGCACATAAACACGCCAAATAACATGATAACTATGATTTAAACTCGCTGAGGACAGCTATATATTGCAGCACTTAGATAAGATTTTAAGCAGCCCCTCCTCCACCCTACTGACCCCCACCCCCTCCGACTCCAAAAACGAAAAAAAAAAAAAAGGATTTCAGGGAAGAACTATGTCGTTTTAGAAGGCAACTTACCAGGGAAAGGTCCTGGTTTTAAAGTCGGCACAGAAGGAGGTTCTAAGCCCTTTAGAATAGCTGCTTTCATTTCATCTTTCTGATTTTCAGGATACACATTTTTCTTTTTGGATGCAACTTGACCTGCAACTCGGGGATCGTAATTTGAACCCAGTCCCATGACATAGATTTTTACTTGGTTTGCATTTATTCCCGCTTTGGGCCGATCAATTGCTACGGACTTGCCATCTCTTGTTTGAGTGCCACCAACAAACACAACTAAGATCTTTGAAAAAAAAGTTAACATCATGTAAGGCGTGTGATGTAGTTTTCAATTTAAGGTAGTTCGGGACCCTTGCACTGCGCATCCTGCTCGCGCATATCTTTTAGAAGAAAATTTCAAACGTGGCATAGCCGAGAAAGCAAATTAGAGTGATAGTATGCCATTTTTCAGTTTTTATAAGCTCCAAACAAAATACATAATAATAGGAGTCTTTAAGGTATGGGAATATGGTGCAATTTTTTTGTAGGGTTACTAAGTAAAGGTGCTCTTTCTAGTGCTGGTATAGAGGCTTTGCACCATCACGTGATGGCAGCCATGACAGGAGGTACAACAATATAATCTTTTTCCCCTGGGAAACTGGATTCTTTCTCATGTAAATCAGATTAGACCAGATTCAACTGTTCCTGCCTATATACGTTTTCCTCTATACGTTTTTAATTTTAACTCATTTGAATGTGCGGCCGCCGTTTTAGAGAAAGGTCTGTTATACAATGTATCAGAATCACCTTTGCACTGTCCTTTCGCATTCCTCCTGCAGTGCTGAATATCTGTTGCTGAACAACTTCCAATCCACGTCCGATTCTCGATGACCCATTTTGATGTTTGATATTATTAAGAAGGTTATTAACATTAGGGAGAACCCTGGAGCTTCCTGATAATGGCTGATTGAATGAAAAATGCCTAACAGAACTGGTGACGGCTTGGTTTGTGCCGTAAGACGCAGCGGCGACGTGGGTCTGTCCTTCAGCGATGGGGAATTCACGTATTAGTGTCTTGGCATATGCGATTTGTTTTGGGAAGTCTTCTGGTCTCACGTTGGAAGAGACGTCGAAAAGGAAGCCAAGATCGACATTTTGTAATCTGATAGCTGAAAAAAGAAAAAGACATCTCAACCGTAAAAGAATCGAAACTGTTGAAAACTCTCGATTCTTTATGAATTGGTTTAGATTATTCAAGCCTCCCATCATGGGTGATGTACTGATGTTTAATACACAATATCTACTGTGTTTGGTGGCTGTTGCCGCTTTTCTACGGTCCACAAAACGCATTTAATATCGATTATCTTTGTGTTGTTACTGTTTTCACCCCTTCCACGACCATGATCCTTAGCGTTTATATAGGCAATAGATTGTTTTGATGTGACGTTATAATGAAATAGGGCGGTTGGGGATTTGGGGGGTGGGGGAGGGGTGTTGACTGATACAATATTCATAAAAGCATGAGGACTCACGACTTACCTTTGTCGCAATTAGGTCGAGACATTTGCCTGGTCCCTTGCCGTTCTTTACCGTCTTCATCCACACACCAACAATAAGGTGTCCCAGCATGGCACTGAACACGTGAGTAGCTGCCATCGTCTTCACAACTGGGTACGTATGAACCCAAAGGAGCCACTCCAGTTGGGCCTTGTACACGATGCTTGTGTTCCAGACATGGGGTTAAAAGTTCTAACAGAGAGGAAGCATTCCAAAAATATTATTCTAGATCTTACTTAATGCTACATACATCTGGGCAACCACTTCATGTTGTGTCAAACAATCGAACTAAACCTAGAACTAAACCTGCCCTAAATAAAAAGCTAAAAACAGATGCTGCATTCAAGAAAATAGGTGTTTTTGTTTGTTTGTTTGTTTTATTGTTTGCTTTTGTTTGTTTTTGTTTGTTTGTTTGTTTGTTTTGTTTGTTTTTTGTTTTTGTTTGTTTTTTGTTTTTTGTTTTTGTTTGTTTTTTGTTTTTGTTTGTTTTTTGTTTTTTTGTTTGTTTTTGCTTTTGTTTGTTTTTGCTTTTTTGTTTTGTTTTTGCTTTTTTGTTTGTTTTTGCTTTTTTGTTTGTTTTTGCTTTTTTGTTTGTTTTTGCTTTTTTGTTTGTTTTTGCTTTTTTGTTTGCTTTTGTTTTTTTGTTTTTTGTTTGTTTGTTTGTTTGTTTTTTTGTTTGTTTTTGGTTAGGTTTTTGTATGGTTTTTTTTGTTTTATTCAAAGACTTTTTCGCTCGTCAGTATTCAACCGCCTTGATGGCAGCTTTGCAATATATATATATATATGTATAAAACGGAAATGACATCATCGGAATCCTCACTAGTCAGGATATGGAAAATATCTCACTAGCTTCCCGGATGTCGTTTTGTTGCATATTTACGAATGGCTTATTTTCTAATATCTCATTCGTTTTCTGGTATCTCACTCGTAATGTGCCATGTTATAAAATATAAGTGGACTACTCACTTGGACTTTGGCAATTAGGCATTCCTCTCTTGACCGTTTCCATAAGAGGACTCCCATTTTTATCCACACACCAGCACGTGCCAATTATAGAACAACACTGGACTTGACGATAACTGCCATCACGGTTACATATGGGTGTATGACGCCAATATCCTAAAGCTGCCCCAAGTCGAGGAAGGAATATATTCTCACACGGAGTGTATTTATCTGTGGGAAAGAAAAGTAATGCATGTCTATTGTCTTTTAACTATAATATTCTTCTTGCTGTTAATGTTAATGTGAAATAACGTAAAAAAGTGATTATTGGCACTTAATTCGAAACCAGGAAAAAAATGAGGCGATTATGTTAGTGGATGGCGTCGTCTATTAATGACGTTGCAAAAGGAGCGAAAAAAAGTTGCCGTGGGAGGAAAGGGAGGGGGGACGTAAGTACTTTTCAGTAGTTTTCCTTATCTGTTTCATAAAATTATGCATCGCGCATTATGCAAAGCATTGCTAGCACTTTGTTAAAGATTAAAGACAGGTGCAAACGAGCCCAAGAACATCCAACATAGTTGGCAGTCGTTGGTTTGTTGTCGGTGTTTGTGTTCAAACGGACCCAACAAGGCCTCAACAATGTTGGGATATATGCTTGTTTGTGTCAAAGTTCCATGGATACGATGTGTACTTAATAGGTGTGAGTCCAACATTGTTGGACAGGACGTCCACTGACATCCTGTCCAAACGAACGCAACATTGCTGGGCTACGCTTCGCTTACCGGGAAGCAAAAAAAAAAAAATGTTGGGACTTGTTGGCTCAGTAAAGTTTCACACGTTTCAAACTTCACCCAGCAATATCCAACAAGTCCCAACAACACGCAACATGGTGTTCAAACGCTCCCAACATGTCAGACCCAATAACATTGGGTGCGTTTGCACGGGCCTTAAGACGCTCACCATCACTAGGACATCTTACGATGCCAGTCGTTCTTGTCCCAGGAATTTCAACACCATTCTTATCAGCACACCAGCAATCTCCAACAGACTTGTCACATTGTATGGGGCTGAATGAGCCATCTGGCGTACAGCGTACGACCACTTTAGACTGAGATGTTCCTGGATTGAGTAAAGCTCTTCTTCTTTCACTCTGACACTGTGTTGGTTCTTTGGCTGTGAAGCAAACATTGTCAACATCACTCAGAATACGTTTGAGAGGCTGAGAAACTGATTCTTGCTTGTGATTGTTTTTTATATGGAAAGCTTTGAGCCACACTCACCAACTGGAACGAGTTTCATGATTGGTTTAAAAAACAATAGATTGGTATTCCAAACAATAGAACTAAACCTAACCTAACAAAAGCGGTACTGTACTAAGGAAGCAATAAAAAAGCAGCTTTAGATTGGTACTGGATTACTTGAAGCTCGTGGACTCATCGCACAAGATTAATATTTCGTATGACTGTGAAGAGCTCGCTACACCGTTGGTGCCGTAAGCGTGCCTTACCACGACCGTGTTCGTGCCGCGAGCTTTTCACAGTCATACCAAAGCTGATTTATGTCACAGAAAAAAATTGGAGTACAAAGCTTGGAATTCATATAAGTGTGAAAGTTTCAGTTTATGAAAAACGTGAGTGCCAAGCGTTTAAGTTGTTAATTCGTTCCTATTGCCTTTGCTGTTCAAGAGTGTACATTTTATTATTTGATTATGCAATACCTAGAGTTCGTTTTATAGTGTGTTCGTTTTATAGTATGTTTGCTATGTGGTATGTTTGTTTTATAGTATGTTTGTTTTATAGTATGTTTGCTTTATGGTATGTTTGTTTTATAGTATGTTTGCTTTATGGTATGTTTGCTTTATGGTATGTTTGCTTTATGGTATGTTTGTTTTATATTATGTTTGTTTTATAGCATGTTTGCTTTATAGTATGTTTGTTTTATAGTATGTTTGCTTTATGATATATTTGGTTTATAGTATGTTGCTTTATAGTATCTTTGCTTTATGGTATGTTTGATTTATAGTATGTTTGATTTATAGTATGTTTGATTTATAGTATGTTTGATTTATAGTATGTTTGATTTATAGTATGTTTGATTT
>JAAAQI020204881.1:0-13579 GCA_011800005.2 Stichodactyla mertensii
AATAATGGAAAGTTATAGTGCTTGGAAATGAGGTTATTCCAGGTGAAAAACCCTTGGAAATAAATTCGGAAAAATTATTTTCTGACCTCACTGGGATTTGATTCGATTACTCTGGAACAGGGTATGAATTTCAGCAATTTTACTCCGGAACAGGGTCAAGATTCAGAGGGATCAGCAGCACATCCCTACCCTAAACGGGCAAGAATACCCCCCGGAAAGTAACTGAAGTCTTTGGGGTTTAGTGGATATGAAATTTTTACTTTCTACAGAGGAGGGGGTTTATGAAATGTTTGGTAGCAATATCCAGTAATTTTGCTGACTCTCTTATGAGATAGACAAACAAGGTGCATTGTGGTCTAATTCAGTACAAACACCACCATAGAAGGCAAGATGAACAATACATATTCATACTGAAGCTAGACCACAATCAATTTAGTTCCCAGAGCAGCTATTTCTTACTGCACATGCTCAACAAAGTATCTTGGCTCTGGAATGGAATAGCCCAGACTGAAGACTAGAATCTGGGTATTCATGCATAGTAGGGCTTAGAAGAAATGAACATCATCTAACTCCAAATGTTTCTTTTATGATAAACCATGAGAATGATTACATCTGATTGGCTGAATTTGTTTTGAACTGAGATACTGAAGTATTAATACGAAATCAGCTATTAATCACGTGATCGTTATCACAGTCCCTATCATAACAGTTAGGAATTTTGTTTTTAATAAATAACATTTGCTTCCGATTTCTTTCTAATAGCCAATCCCATAGTAGGAAACATTAGAGTTTTCCAGAGCCAAGATATTTTATCAAGTGATTGGATCACCATGCACCATGTTGGCTACCTCAGAAAATACCTATGCCATATGAAAGCCCCCAATAATCCATTAGATGGTGTACCATCTGATGTATTTTCTTTTGTTTTCAGTGGATAAAGATGTTCAAGTATATAATACAGAAAATCTAAAGCTAATGGACCTCGTTTCACAATTTAATCTTAAATGCAGAGAAAAAGAAAAGTAAAATCCATAACTCAAAATCATCAACAATAATTTTATTTTGAAAATACAAATGTACAGCATTCATTTAACAGCTACAGTTGCTATCAGCCATAAAATGGTCATTTTCTTTTTACCATGATTCTATAATGTATTCCTCCACTTTCATTCTCTAGTAAAACAACTATATGTACATAAAAAGGCATTATCTTAAGGATTAAAAAAGGAAACTCGGAAAGATATAATGATGTCACAGAAGCTTGGAGTATTTCCCACTGGGTATTTACTTTATATTTACAAAGCCAAGTTGGAATAAACATTTGTTTCTGTCAGTATTATTGTTATTGCATAAATAACTAATGATTTCTTTGAGTAACTTGATTAAAATCTGAAAAACAAGAAAAAAAGAATATAAGCGACAAGGAGTAAAAATTATAGAAGACTGTATCGCATAGAATTCATAAATCTTAGGATTTTTTCCCTCTGGTCTAACGTTTTCTCATGCAAGACCACATCTTTTTCTCAAGTACATTTGTATTAGAGTAGATTTCGTATGACTGTGAAAAAGTCGCGGCACGAACACGGTGCGGACACGGTCAAGACGCGGCAAGGAACTTTAGAATTCTAGAAAACATCACGGTCGCGGCAAGGCACGGTCGCGGCACTGACCGTGCCGCAACTTTTTCACAGTCATACGAAATCTGCTCTATGATTTCTTGAAATTACCTTAGATGTTATGTTTTCTAGAGAAGTTATCTTATTATGGATAAATAGATTATTCCAAAGAGAAATTCCAGGTCAATGTTGGTAGACCTCTTTACTTATGGTGTCATTTTCCCCCCATTTTAGATCACATCATTCCTTTGGGTTTTGTTTCTTTGTGTCTCAGAAACACTTAAGAAGGTCCATATGTCTCAACCTCAAACAAAGAATCTTATTCCCAGAGGATGACACAGTCTGAAATGGGAAAACATTACACTACAGCCAAAGTAATGAGGTCTATACATGTAGCTCCTTTTTTCATTCAATAACTGTTGTTATTCTTGACCACAGTTGATCATATTGGTTATAGCTTAATTTAAGACAAAATAAATTAAAAACACCAATGGCACAGACTTTGACTAGCATCTACTGTACATGAAAATATGAACTACAAACAATGCTAATCCCTTGCAAACGAGTCTGGTCATTGAAAACATTGATTTTATTGAAAAGGCTAACAAGTGTTACAACAACAACAACAACAACAACAGTTTGTAAAAGCTTCATAGCTTGGCTGAAAACCAATATATAACTTTTATTCTTACCTTCTTTGGTACTCAGTCTTAATGCCAAAGCCACTGCCAGGAGGTCTGGGATCAGTATCACCTTGTGGAACTGAAGCAAGAAGTTCTTCCCTAGTAGTAGGTGGCCTGCCATGGATTTGTCTAATTGAGTTAATTGTCTCAATGGGATAGCTCTCGGCATGAGACTCCAGGTACTTTAGGACATATTCATCAGCATTGATTATCCTGAACCTGTGTTTAAAGATTTCAATGATAGCTCCAATACTGAAGTCAGCTGGAGTATAGAATGATGGGTTGTCTACGGCTGAGCCTGGTTTTGTGGCTCTTGTTCGTTCCAAGAATTTTCCTCCAATGATACCAGCATTCCTTACTGGGGGTTCGTAAATTGTTAGCATGTCATCAGCAAGGCGATAGGAGATTATGAATCGACGGTTTTTGTCTTCAGGTCGTACAGTTTCCTAATGATCAAAATGGAATGATTAGAACACAACAGATAGAGAGACTTACTGTGAAAAGCATGTAGTTGTATACTGCCTTGGAATTTTTTGTCACACATATTCTAAAAGTAGCCCATTTCTTACCAAATTTGCAGCATATCTCAAGACTTTGTGATCATTTTCCAACATCTTAATGAAGTCTTTCTTTGGTGGTTGAGGAACCAAAGACAAACAAGACTGCAGACTGTCCTCTAGTGAACCAAAACCATTGTAATGAGGAATGACCTAAGTAAAAGACCAAAATAAGCATAAGATGTTGATATTAATTTTGCTGGAGGAGAGGAACACTGAATTACAAGGTATAGACTGTTGTACATGTAGGTAAAAAAGTCACAAAAAAGGAGCAGGAGTACTAGAATACATGTAATGCAGTAGCATCACTAACACCAAGTGAATTCTTAGAAATTATCATTATTTTCTCAGAAGCAAATTACCCTTTGGATTGCCTCGTGTTGCTCTTGTGGAAGATCAACTGGATTGAAGTCTGTTATTCCAAATTTGTTCCTGTAGTAATTCTTAGTGAATTCATCACACTGGTAGAGCAGGAATCTTCTGCCCATCATGTGGATAGTTTGACCAACCATAAAGTCTCTTGGAGTAAACCAGTCCTTGATTTCATGGTCTGACAACTCCAGCACACAAGAAGGAAATGAAGCTACATTAAGTTAAAAGAAAAATATATATTAATTCAACATGTAAAAAATTTCATTCATATGTTGCAGAGTAAATACAAAGACTAAATATATTTTTTAAAAATTACCATATTTTTGCTTACATTCTACTGAGTCTCTGTTCTTTGCAAGTCTCTGTCTGCAGATAAGAACAGGGAAAGGGTCTCTTCCATCATTAGGCTTGTGAACTTCTCTTACTTCCACTGTGTCATCAACAAGATAGTAATGAAGAATCTACAGAAAATAAAAAATAATTAGAATAACATAGGTGTAAGATCCACATTTATATTATGGAGCCTCTATATAGCTATTTAAATTAACATTGTTGCTGAAAAAAGCTTAAAGGCTCAAGGCTTTCAACTATCTTTTGTTTACTGACAATCTTCGCTTTAGGCTATCTAAGAATTAAGGAATATGTGTCCAAGTTGTAGAATTTGCAGGCATACAGTGAGTTTCTTATTGTAATAATGTCATGGTGAAAAAAAATTTCCTGATTCCGCTCTCAAAGCTTTAGGCTTTTTTCAGTGACAACGTTAATTGAATTAGCCTTAGAAGCACTGGAATCAAATGGAGCAGTCAAAAAAGTGTGCAATTGTTGACAAGAACAACATTTTCTGTGCTGTTTAAATCTGTGAGAAGGTTTAGATTCTTAGTTGCTTTTAAAATACATTTAGCTTAATTCATTGATATCTTTATTAGTTTTGATAATATTGCTACTTACGCATGGCCTTATCTCACCAAACATGCTGTCACGATCATCCCAGACACAGAAGAATCTCAAAACCTGTCGGTCCAGTTCAAGGAACTGCTTGAGTTTATCAAAATCAGATGGAGTGACATAGGAACGCAATGGTTGCTTTCTGGATTCAGTGTAAGGGTCTTGACTGATGGATTCTGGGAGGTTGAGATCAATTCCTTCACTGGCCATGAACTCCTGTGCAACAAAGGTTGATTGATGAAAAATGAGGGTTACAGTTTAGTAAAGGGTGGATGGAGATCCCAAAGGTTCAGATACACGATGGGCCATCACTTGCAATGTTATTACTGAAATCACTCTACTATTAGCACTGCTAAAATAACAATCAATCGCATTTTGAATTTTGGTTACCTCACATGACTATTTGAACTTTGATCTGGTTGGGGAAAACTAATGTCATGTGACCATGTGGAGCTCTCCAAATAGTCATGTGAGTTACTGCAATTTTCATAATTACGTGGACAACGAAGTTAAAATATCAATGTGCAAAACGGCGTTTTAACTGCTGTCAATCAAAAAAAACTGGTCAGTACCTTTTATATTTTTGATTGGCGGCAGTGAAAAAGCAAATTCCAATGGGCAACTTACAACTTCGGTGTCTGCGAAATTATGAAAATTGCAGTAATTGAATTCCAAAATAGGATTGATTGTTATTTTGGCGGTGTTAACAGTCCAGTGATTTCAGTAGTACTTGCAATGGGGAATCACACCATGTGTTCACCTGTGCATCTGTGATATACACAACACTTCACATTGGTGGACACACAATGTGTTTTTTCCTATTGCAAGCAATGTTGTGTCATGTGCCTGAGCCTTAGAGCAGATTTTGTATGACTGTGAAAAAGTCGCGGCATGAACACGGCATGGACACGGTCAAGGCGCGGCAAGGAACTTTGGAGTTCTAGAAAACATCATGGTCGCTGCAAGGCACCCTTACGGCAAGGACCGTGCCGTGACTTTTTCACAGTCATACGAAATCTGCTCTAATAGATCTTGCAATGGAAGTCAATTAACAAGTTCCCCAAGGGCCTACTGTCTAATATATTTATCTAAGAAGACATAAGGTCATCTATAAAGCAGTACATCAGTTTACATTAAAGAAATTGGGCTTGCTTATGCATGAAATCCAAGTGTGTTCATGAAAGTATTCCACATGACATCCTGACCACCCCTTAAGAATTTCCATCCGCTTTGAATAACTGTGTAAAAGTTATATTTTCTGGAACCACAGTTAAATTCTTTAGCTAGTTAAATAAATTATGTACTCATACCCTTGTCCACTCATCACAGTCACAAACAAAGAAAACTTTCCCATAGAATGTCACAGTGATTCCCAAATTGAAGTCCTTCCAATGCCAGTAATCACCAAGGTCATTCTTAGGCAATCTTTGTCTTTTGATAAGTTTCCCCTGAGGAATACCACTGAAAAAAACATTCAAATAAAATATCTAGTGGTTAATGCAGATAAACACAGAATACACTAAACTTTGCAAGCAAAAAGGGGTTCAAGTAAGCTTACAGAAGCGTATTGGAAGAGGGGCCACAATTTTGGCTGTTTAATGCTATTCTTCTCAGAAGAAAGAACAAACTCTGAGGGAGAGGTAAAGGGGAAGCACAACTAGGCTTGGATCCCGATTTTATTCCCCTCCACCCCCTACAGGTGTAAAAGTCCCAATTATTATAATACCTGTTTTCAACTATTGGTTCAACAACTGATATGGAATCATCTTCCAAGTAATAATATATTTTAACGGGTCGGACCCGGTAATATTCATTTGGAGACTCGTGAACTGTCTGTTTGAAGTAAGCATGGAAGAGCAGCACTTTCTTGTCAAAGGCTACGTGTGCTGGGACGAAGTCTTCCGGAGGAGCTTGGACTTTCTGGCCATAAGTGAGACTTGGTTTTAAGTTGGCTAGTTCGTCTAGTTCTTCTTGGGTTAGTTTGTTTACGGGGACAGGATCACCACCGATTCCTACAGTTGGTGCTACTGGGATTGAATAGCCATTTCTCCAACCCAAAGTCTGAGGTCGGTGAAACTTTGTTTTCTTGAAAGAAAGATAAATAAATATTGAGTTGAGCCGAAATTATACAAAAGGCAAAAGACAAAACACTTATTCCCTGAAAGCTTTAATAAAATTAGAATACAGCATTCACGTTAAGAAGTTAGAAATGAAGATTTAGATAAGACTTATAAATCTGTGTTCTTGATAATTTAACTAAAACCAGCCCGGATATAAATGGATATAAATATACTCTTTGGCGAAGAAAATGTCTCTTACCGTTGGGTCAGTGAAACTATTTCCCGGTAGAAATGGAAGAGCCATGTTTTATATATCTGTGTACTTTTTTAAAGTCGTTAAAATCAGCGTATTTCTTCTTAGTTTGAGCAAGAAATCCAAACTAATGTAACATGGAGCCTTGTGGTTGCTATTTAGTAAGCGTTTGTTGGCATGGCAACTGTACACACAAATGGTAGATGCATTGTGGGTAAAACACAGGAAGCCCAAAATTTAAGTTGTGACGTATTCCGGGTCCAATTTTTCACAAAATCCGCCAAGATTAAATTTAAAATGCTATTTACAATCGAGCCTTCAATTAAAACAATCAGAATTCAGTGCAACAACTTTTGCTTTGAAGAAGTTGCTATTTCGTGAGTGGCATCACAAGTTTTTTCATAAAAAATAGCAGCTAAAAGAGAGGATTGTCCAAAGGAAGATATATATTTAAAGATCTTATCAAAAGATTTCTAAAAATGTTTTTGAACAATCAAGTTGTGGGAATTCTTCCTTTTCTCACATTTTGTGAATCATTTAATTTTCAGTTTTAAAATTCAATATCTGCCACTTGTAGTTTTACCATTCCTATCTTTCTGCTTGGGGCCAGAAATTTATTTGTAATTTTTTGACAAAACTGAATGATAAAATATCTTTCCTCTAAATATAGAACACTTTAAAACAGTGGTACTCAGATTTCAGTTTTATTGCTCTTTCAAGTACACTTATTTACACACACACACAGTTTCAACAGTTTACACCCAAATAAATCATTTACATACCAGTCATATTGGCAATATATCAACCCAATAGATCTCAAGCATGACGACGTTTCATACCTCTAATACCACAATCCTTTTTGAACTTTCTTTGATATTCAAATGTTAAAACTCCCGTGAGAATTTGAAGACAATAGCAATAATTAAGAAAACAAAAGAAACTACCGAAAGGGATTGTGGTATTAGAGGTATGAAACGTCATTATGCAATGGTCTATTACTATGTCCAATTAACATCATGTAACTCATGTCAGAGCACACATCCTACAGAGGGTCCTCACTGATATTCTAAAATTCCTTTAAGCCCTCCTGTCTCTTGAATCAAGTTAATGCTTCCTTTTCTTAGCAGGCCTGCAGACATTCCTTGTACCCTTCTCCATTTCTCCCTCCAGGGGTGTGGAGATTGTCTGCTCACATGTTATGGAAGGTAGCCGGCATTGCTGTCAGTACTCAAATGCAAGCACAGACTGCTGGCAACACAGGCTGTATGGATAGGGATGGTGATGTATCACATAATGACATCAGTAACAACAAACTGGCCAATACAAAAGTACATAAACACCTATATACACACACACGATTAGGATTTATTATATAATAACGAATATGGAAAGTCATGGCACAAAGGCGTTTTTGATCTAAGTTAGGCCAATGAGATGCATTGTGGTCTAGCTTCTAAGACATAAAAACAAATTATACAACAATAAGTGTTTGTATCAAATACAAACGACTCCTCTAATTTCTTTGCACCTTCTTCAAAAAAATATTGTTACAGCCAAAAGCAACAAGTGACAAGACCAAGATCAAATTCAAATGGTCTGTGAAGCAGCAATGCTGTTAAGATTTTCAGTATCAATACAATAGTTTTTATTTTAGACATGTTTCGGCGTTGCCAAACACCATCATCAGTGTTACACAATATTGGAGGATGAAACTATAAACACTTATTTACACACGTTGGAATTTGTATACCAGAAGAATAAGTAGTGTTTACAATGTGAGTGACCATGCTATAGTTGATATACAAGCACGAGCCGCAGGAGATTGATTGTAGATCAAATACAGCATGGCCACGCATATTGTAAATTGCTTATGATACGTCTAGGTTAGCTAGATCGTGCTTGACTAAAATTTTGAACATACATGTGAATTGGGGTGAGAAAATCAGCTTTAAAGTTTATGCAAATCAGGATGATACTGTATGAGATATACAAGCTCCTCCATGCTTATGATTTTCTATTGTTGCGGCCTCATTAATCATTCATGAGTATTATAAAAAATATTAAATGCTTAGTGAAAGATTGGCATGCATGACTTGTTGGTTTAAATTGGGATTAACCCACTTGATATGCATAGCTTCCTTCAATCTAAGTTGGTGTTTAGAAGAAGCAGAATCAATGATACTGAAATCTTCAAAAAAGGAGGCCTTTTTACATTTCTCTGAGGCTTGGAGATGGTTAAATATGTGAGACGACTTATCTCCCTTGAGATCTTCGTTAACGCGTGTGGAAAAATGGCGATAAGTCTCACCTATGATTGAAAGAAGCTATGCATATCAAGTGGGTTAATCCCAAGTCACGCATGCCAATCTTTCACTAAGCATTTAATATTTTTTATTCTTCTGGTATACAAATTCCAATGTGTGTAAATAAGTATTTATTTACACACATTGTGTGTAAATAAATGTTTTGGCATTTGGCAATGCTGAAACATGTCAAAAATAAAAACTATCGTATTGATACTCAAATTCAAATGTCTGTGATATTAGCTGACTTTTCAGACACAAATTAATTGATCTTGGGCAGCATAACAGCCTGCTATTTTGATGGATAAATACTGAATTACTGCCTTGGCTTGTTGCTTTACATTTCATTACTAAACTGATAATCATTTTAAACTAAAAGCAAAAAGTATTTTAAATGTGGTGTTCCTTTGAAATGCATAAGAATGTGGGTAGGTTGATGTTTTGACTATATACATTTTTCTGCCCGTCACTTAGTTAAAAACCCAATAACTACAGGGATGAGTGGGAGGAGATTCAGTGTACAATAAGCCATAATATGAGCAAAGATTTTTCACATTACATTTTTGCAATCACATGAATGGCTTTCCACACACACATACAGGAGTTTCTTAAAACACAAAGAATGGTTTCTTCATTCCAAATCTGCTGATCTGTTTTGCCAAATACAAATAAAGTGCTTTTAAAATTCCTATCAGTGTTTCTCACACCAAGAATGGTAATGGGACTCAAAAAACCATTACCAATACATGCAGCCAAACAGAAAACCGCCCTCTTGTATACATGTGCTCAGCAGGCTACAAATGACTCGAATGGGCAGATAATGCATTATCAGCCCTGCTGCTGATTGTTTTTTTTTTGGTTCATCATCCAATGGATTTCGGCCATTTAGAGTGTGGCCCTGTTTATTGATAATAATGATAATAAAATGACTTTTGTCGGGAATGTTTATTTGCATCCTTAGATTCATTTGTATCCCTTGCTGCACTCTGGCCACAAATGACACTATGCAGGTTCAATAAACTATATTCCCTTCAAAAGTCATTTTATCCTCCTATTTATGTTATTTTATGAGAACATAATAAATAGAAATAGAAATAGTGCGGAGACAAGGAACTTGGAAAAAATCTGAGTTCCAGATGGGAATCGAACCCATGACCTTCCGGATACTAGTCGGAGAGAACAATGGGGGAAAATGTAAAACCCATTTCAATTTTTTGCAATGCATGTATGTTTTTTATAGTTTTTTCCTGTGAGAGGTGCCCCTTGCTCCTGATAAAGGTAAAGGAAAGCAAACCTCACAGGGACCAGGGTACGTTTCATAAAATTGGAATGTAAAATCTGAGTTGCCTCCCTAAAAAATTTGACAGAATGCCAATTTCTTTACCTGAGGCTTTAAATATAAAATATAGATTTAATTTCAAATTTTCATAAAACTGTGAAGCTGCAACTTGATGCCAGTTTTAGAAATTTGAAAAAAAATAAAGATAAAATACAGACCTGTTTTTCAGTGTGACCATTAAGAACACAAATAAAATTTTGCAGAGAAAAGCAAAAACTTTGAAATGCTTTATTGTAAAGCATAAAATAATTCAAATTAAAACAAATCTTTTTTCTCTCGAGAGCCATTCCATGTTGTCAGTTCAGACATATTATTCCCTTGGGAATAAGATTCTTTATGTCCCTGTGTGGTTCATCTATAATATATCATTATTTAAATCTTCTCAAAATATGGTGAAACAAATAAATAAAACCCACTGGAGTGGTCTAAAATGGGGAAAACAACAGTCTAAACTTTAAACTTTAAACAGTCTAAAGTTTGATGGCAGGACATGAAAAATATATATGTTCCTGTCGTGACTGTTCACAGGTATGTGTAACTGACAGTAGCTGTGGGGCATGGACAAAGGTTTATTTTCCTGGTAACAAATAATGGCTGCCACATGAATATGGTCTATGACTGCAAATCAAGAATACATCAAGCATAACACAGTACGGTAAATTGGAAAAAATTGGGCAAAATGATACTAATCCCAGTAGCAGTACATACAACTTTCCCCAGAAAATAAAATAAATGTCCAGGGAAAATTGGGATAATCCTGTTCCATTATTGGGTTTAGTAGAATTTTCCCAATTTCATCCCAGTTTTAGAACTAAAAAATTTCCTGTGCAGCTATAAATAAGGGTTATACGCAAGAACAGTGCCCCAGATGACCTGTCGACCAACTGTCACCCGATTAGCGGCCATTTGACAGTCATTTTTCAGCCATTTGACAGTGGTTTGTTTGCTGATTAATGGCCAGCTGACAGTTGGCTGTTTGTCAATCACATAACAGTAGAATGTCAGCTACGTAACAGCATCAGTCAACCGTTGACAGGTCATCTGGGGTGCTGTTCTTGCATATTACCATAATTAAGCTAAAGTCCTGCTTGTGACTTTCTTGATCTCAAACGTGTCTGCATCCCATGATGCAAGTTGGTGTCAGCTCCCTTTTTCTTTTCCTTACGTTCAGCACTCGAAGGATGCAGTAAATCTGGTCCATATCCATTCTCTTTAAGTTCAAAGTGCCCGTTCACATACCCATTGGTTTGTTTAGGAGGATCAAAATGCTCCTCATCCACACTGGTTCCGTTTGTTCGTAGGTAGTGGATGGTCTTGGTGGTAGAGTCATCTACAGGGAATTCTTCTAAGTTTTTCCGCTTTGAAAACTAGTTAAATGAAAATATCACTTTCTTAGTCAAACAATAAAATTAAGCCCAATACATACTCCACTCCACTCACGTGCTGAACTTAGGTTCACCTTCCAATTGTTTTGGAGCAATTGCTGATTCAGATGGCAAATTCAGATAGGAATATCAGAGAGAAATATGGGAAGATTTTTATTGTGCATAATTTATGCATGTGGTTTGGTACATGAAAAGAGCACCATATGAATCAGTTGCTACTCCAGTGTTGCATGATGCAGCAAGCCCTGTCAAACTTAATGTGGTGCCAGACCAAATTTAAACTGCTGGACCAAACTGATTCAGATGCCGCTCTTTTGCCATGCTTACATGTAATTCATCAATTAAATTTGGCACGAGTGGAGTGGTTACCTCACCCACACCCCCTATCCCCCAAAAAAGTTTAGGTCTGCTGCATCTATATATACAGTACTTGAATTGTTCCTCCATTTTTAACAGTTGCTGTCATATCTCTGTAATTACTTCCTTAGTTATATTCCTGTTATATTTTTATGGTAGTTTAATTCTATTCATAGCAACTTTATCCGTGACTTTCCTTTTTCTTAATAGACTTTCCCCGAATTCATTTCACTGACTACAAAACAATGGTTTCAATTCAAGGCTAGACTTCATGTTATCATACATTTAAGGTAGCGTAACAAGTCCAACTTTGATTTGGAACCATTGTGTTATGGTCACTAAAGTGAAGCCAGGAATGGTCTATTTATAACAGATTATTTGAAGCATTGAACATTTTGAGAAAACATACTCAACTGGAACAAAAATGTTTACTGGTCTTAATTTCTAAAGGTCATTCACAAAAAATGTTGTGAGAATGAGAATTTATCCTCTATAAAAAATTAAGGAAGTTGCTTTTCATGTCACAAGGGCAGCAGAGCACCTATGAAAGGGAGGGGACTAAGGTTTGACAAGGATACTGGGGCACCTTTGAAATTATAATGAACATAGATTTGGGAAAACGTGTGGGGGCTATAGCCACCCCAGTCCTACCCTCTCTGTGGCCCGTGTCAAAGAACCCCACACACCCTTCTAGACACCTCAAAGACACCTTCACTCTGCCCCCTGTTTATCTTTCAAATCGCCCCCTTCTATACCACCAAAATTATTGGGACCCTCCATTTTCTCATCAGTACCCAACACTGTTTGTGAAGGCTCTCCAACTTGTTTTAGTTTTAAGTTTTAAGTAAACATTGTAGTTTAAGATTTAATGATTTAATCAATGGTCTTACTTTCTTGAAGAACCTGACTCTTTCCATTATTGCTGCTTTCACTTTCTTTTTTCCATCCTGTTTAAGTTAGTTTTTAATTGTATTATATGACAGTTCTGAATTTCTTTTTAGACATGCCAAAGAAAGTTCTTTTAAATCTTAAATGTTTAGAAGTTATATTTTATTTAGGAACTAACTGATAGTTTAGTTTAGAGGTTTAAATTCTAAATTGAAGTTTAACATGTATCTGTTATGAAACCTTTAGATGTGTTTTAAAAGTTTAGGCAAGGAAGACCTAGTTTAAGAAGTTTTAGTTAAGGGTTGGTTGTTTAAATATTTAGTTAAGAAATTTTTAGTGGATCTGACAATATAGTACAGCATACAATCAGTGATGTATCTGTGTCAGTGTTAGAAAAATATCTTTAATCTGTTATAGCAAACTCCATCAGAAGGAACAACAAAAACTTCCATATTAATGATTCTAAACACCAAATTTAACATTGCTCAAGAACTCAGCAGCTACACTGTAGAACATTGCAGATTAGACCATTCTATCAACTACATGTAAGCACTGACTGATCAACCACAGTTGACCAATCAATTGGCCAAACATCATAGATTGTGAACAACCAATGTCAATCAACAACGACCAAAGTTGATCATAGTATACTGACATACATTTTTCTTCTCACATAATAGTGGGCCCAGGGATTGAAATCACAACCACATCAATAAGAGATTGTTTATTACCAACACATTAGCAGCTTAAACTGGTGTCTGTTTGACTGTCAATTATTAACCATCCAATCAAACACAAGATAAGGTCAGAATAATAATCTA
>JAAAQI020204992.1:0-20959 GCA_011800005.2 Stichodactyla mertensii
ACAGAAAAATACATGGACGCTTGGAGATATGGAATTTATCTTCTCGTGTTCAAATTTGATATCTCACTCGTTTGCTGAACTCACTCGTGAGATATCAAATTGAACACTCGAAAATAAATTCCCATATCTCCGCGCGCCCATGTATTATTCTCTATTTCTGTTTCACCAGTCTTCAGGTGGGTGGGTGGAGGGGGGGGGGAAGTACCTAATATAAAGTGGGACACTTTTCTTTAGTCATTAGAAAGATTTATGTGAAACTAGAAAGGAACGTTTGGAAGTAGTTAGAAAAATAGGTTGGTTAGTCAATGAAAGGACAGAATAGAAGAAAATGAGAGATGAAGGAATTTTATGCAGTAATTTTTTCCCATTAGAACTCGTGCATTTTACGCTTTGAAGTACCTACCGCAAATACGTTCTTTGCCACCCATTAAATTATGTGGTGCAAAGGGAAAGGTTACAGAAAAACCAGTGAATTCTCATGCGTATTGTGATTTAAAGACTTCTTTAATTTTTTTTACAGTGATGAAGTTCAAAGTAGAGGATTCACAATTATCATTGACTTAAGAGGATCGAAATGGAAATCAGCAAAGCCAATGCTCAGGACATTGCATGTAAGTGAGAAGATCATGTATATATATCAACAAAATAATTCTTACAAATAATGGTAATTTCCTGCCAACCGCGATGAATTCTTTTTTATATTGACAGTTTTGCTGTCGGCATTCTTCATTTTAAATATTTTTTAAGTTCCATGATTTGTTATCTGTAAAATGATTTTGTCGCGGTTCCTTTGAGACGTTGCTTGGGACTAATATAATGTATAATTTTCTGGTTGACTTCCGCTACTATTCATAACTGCGATATTCTTGGCATGCGTGACGTCAGAGTCTCCATTTTGGATGGTTTTAATGAAATTAAAGATTTATTGCGTGGCTTTTGTCGTTCCTCCAACATGGCGGCCACTGCATTTGTTATTTCGTTCTCTTGTATCCAAAGAATTCTGACGATGAGGCTTAAAAACAAGCACTTTGACAGACGTCATTCTGTTACGTAGAAGGTTGCATTGTGACGCATCAGTCAGAGCCATCATTGGCTTGTGAAACAAATCAATGTGCACTGCGTCTATCATTGACTAACTTGGCACATTAGTATATTATAATACCAATTTGATTAACATTGCGCGTTCTTCTTGAGCAGTTATTTTCTTGGATTCCTCATGATCGCCGCAGTGGAAACGTTTTTCAGTCCTGATTGCTCTTAAGCGCTGAACTATAACAGGGCCGTATATACAAATGAGTGGGAAACGTAAGGTATAGACTTCATGGTCAAGATATGCAGTAATTTAATAAATTTAGAACGGGCTTTGAATTCCAGTTGTTCTCATGTAAATCATCCAGTCACAAGGCGTAGTTACGGTGATGGTTAAGATAGGGTACGGCTACGGTACTGATACGAATTTCCCGCCTCGTCTCCCACTCAGACGAAATGCGCTCTGTAAGGTCCGAGAATCATATTGCATGAAAGCTTGTGTTGTGTGCGCTTATTTGCGCGCTCTCCACTGGTTTTTAGTGAATATTATTTTTTTTGCAGACATTCATTTTGTCAGAAGTTACCCATAACTCATCTTGATTTAGCGCTGGCAAGCGAGGTCAGGGTTTGTCAGGTGGCAAAATATAAGGAGACTTCGGACATTGAGCAGAAAACAAATAGCGTTTTGTCAAATAGATTAAAAGGCATAAGATGGATTTGAATCATTTTTCACTGTTTTTGTTACCTGACCTCACTTTTGCGCCCGAAGTCCTCGTTATTGTAGGAAGGACTTTTTTGAAAAAGTGATTGTAAACATTCTAGAGGGCATATGAATTTAATACAAGAATTTACAGTTTTTGCAATAACACCTGTAAGACGTGAAGTTTCTAGTTATTTATAGCCATTTTAACCTGCTTGTTTTTCCCCAGGAATCTGTTCCTAACAAAATCCATCAAGTTATTATCATCAAACCTGATGCATTTTGGGAAAAACGAAAATCAGACGCTGGGATAAAGAAAAAGCAATCGAACCTTGGATATGAGGTACTTTTAGCTTATTTATCTTTTGGGATTCTAACTTCTCTTTTTGTGTACGCGCGCGCGAAAGCAAACCATGAAGTTTAGATATAGGCAAATTGTCGAACATGAGAACTAACGGGAATTGTTCTAAACATCTCTGTCATGTATATCTTTCTTTATGCTCTTGATTTTGAAATCCCGCGGGAAACCCTCAAAGCAGATGCGCAGTAAGTGTGCGCGCTGACAAAAGTAGACACCATCACAAAACGTTTTCTCGGGGTTTTTCGCTTACGCCGATGTCATCAGTTTAGTGTCTGGTTCCAAATCTATTTACAGGGTTTTGGTCAAATGCTTCAAAAGATACGTAGTGGTTTTGATATTGATTTTTGAGACGCCGACAACTTGGAATTAAGAATTGTTTGTCCTTTTTTGTTTGTGGAGCCAGAAATTACGCTTCTCAGCATGGAAGAGAACCGAAGAGAAACAACACCGCTATTCAGATTGCCTGCGTGCATCCGGTCTTTCCTCTGTCAAGTCCGGACGGACTTGACAGAGGAAAGTTGACAGAGGAAAGACCGGATGCACGCAGGCTACTATTCAGATAGCGATTTCGGACCGTAGAACCCCGTCACTACTATAGTAGGAAGAGGCGGAGCTTAAAGATCGCACCCTATATCCCACTGCATTCCTCTTTCAGCTCAACCTTGATTTGTTTATTCCCATTTTTTTATTCCCATCAACAGACTATAATTTTGTCTTCGACAAATAAACTAAATCAGTTTGCAGATGACTTCCAGTTGCCAGAGGAACTGGGAGGAACTTTACCTTATAACCATGATGATTGGTTACAACGAAGAACGGTGGGTAGAAAATGAAAATTTTTCATGTCATAGTCTTTATCAACCCCCATCCTTTCCTTGTCGATAAAAACGCACAGTGGAAAAACAGAAACTTTCATGTGCTTATTAATTCAAAACCATTTAAAACCATTACAAACCATTACAAACCATCCACTTAAGTCACTTATCCCAGCCGTAAAAAGTACGAAACATAATCTTAGAACTAAATGTAGTCTGTTTCCTAGAGTGTATACAGAGCGTTTTAAAAATAGTTTTGTAAATAGACTAATTTTTAAATACAATGTATATAGCTTTAATGCGCCTTAAATTACTCTTATTTTCTTATTTTTGTAATTACAATTATCTTAGTTTAATTTTATTTCTGTTGTAATATCCTATATGTATTTTATTGGATAAATAAAGACATTATTATTATTATTAATTCTTTAGTAATGCTGAGGTTTCGTCCATTATTTGTATTATTCGGCCTTTTTATTTTAGTGCGCAATTTTATTTGTTAAGTTTGAAGCGTTTTATAGCTAGAATTTTCAAATCAGGAAAGTAGGGCGTCTTCTTTACATCTCCAGGGTGGAAAAGATCACCCTAGGTCCTCTCAGGTGATGATGCGTACGCTATATTTAATGATACTACTGTGATCCACGTGGAGAGAGCTGCAATGGACCCATTCGCCTAAATAAAAAATAACTAGCCCGGCTAAGGCTTAAGGCCAGGCTTGAGAAGACACGCCTCCATGAGGAACCTCAAACAAAGAATCGTTTTTCCAAGAGACGCGTGGTGTGAAAGGAGAAAAATATGGGTCCATTGAACTAGTAAAGCGAGAATTCATTCATTGCTGCACACACTTTGGTGCATTATAGATTAATTTTCTGTTTTAATTAAACCTAAAATTGACCACCTTCCAACCATCGGTTCACTGGACAAATAAAAAGTATTCACTGGCGGCTGTAAGGTATTTTGAAAGTTTATCAAGATTTTTACCTTGCAGCCTCGATTGAATACTGTATCTTTGTCCAGTGAACCGATGTATGTATGTATTTAAAAGTGCTGTTTACACTGGGCAATTTTCCTTGCAACTTGTCTCGCAATTTTGTCGCGAGACAAGTTGCACGACTTTGCCTACTGTAACATACCAAAAGTGTCTCGCTGAGTTCTACTTCTCGCAACGGTTGCGGCAACGAAATTGCGAGACACTTTTGGTATGTTACACTAGGCAATGTCTCGCAACAAAATTACGAGACAAGTTGCAAGGAAAATTGTCCAGTGTAACAGCACCTTAGGGGAATTTAAAATTTTGATATTTTAAGGCCATCGAAAGTTACATCGAGGAAGTATCATCAACTTTAAATGAATTGAACACTTTCCAACATAAATTGGAATCAGATGTCTTAGGAGATACTGTATCCGAAACAGACAGCCTGATAAGCGCACACGAAACGAAGCGGAGAATTTTGAATGGAATTTCACAGCCTGTTATCAAGCGAGGCCGAGATCTTGTAAGATGGGTTGAAAGCCACGAGCCGCGGATACCACAAGGGCTACGTCACTCGGGCGATTCTATCTCCATGGAAACGGAGGAGAAAGCTCAACTGAAAGAGACTTTAGAGGAATTAGTGAGAAAAGATGATAAAGTGTTTCGTTGCTGGAAAAACAGAATGACAGATCTTTTGCAGTCCAGAGACCTGAAGGATTTCGAGAGTGGATTTCAGAAGGTAAGGAATTGTTTGCATGAAAACTAGCGGTGCTGTTCGGATAAAAAAGAAGGTATCGTATCGAATTTTACCGTGCCTTGCCGTCTTTTCTTTGCGCGTGATTTTAGTGCGGAAGTGTCATAACATTACCACAATGTTGCATTCTGATTGCATGGACGATCAGTGTTTCCAGGCGGTGTGATTGGTCCAATTCTACTGAACTGAGTATCGCCAAGTCCTTACCGTAGATTTACGATGTACGAAATCACACAGAATGGCGGGAAAATGATCACGTGACCACTGTGTATGTTCACTTGTAAATTTTTGATTTTGTTTCAGAGCTTGTTTTCCTGCTTTTTATGTGTTTTGCTAAAGTTATATCTTTTTTTCATTTTGTGTTAATTTTTCGCCCGACTGCCTTAACTAATTAGTTTGTTGCTGCGCATCATGTTCCTTTTTTGGTTGCACTGTCATATTTCAGGTAATGGACTGGATAATGGGACCAGGCGAGTCTTATCTTTCCTCGTCCAACAGAATTGGGGATTCTATTAAAAGCTGTGAGTTCAACAAAAGAGCTCACGAGGACTTCGAATTAGCAGCACGGGTAATTTCTTTAGTCCATTACTTTAGCGAAGCTTCTTTAATATAGGTATAGGAGCAAAATCATGCCAGGAAGAGATGGAAATGGAGTGAATTAATTTTTGAGTAGTGTAGGAGTGGCGGCATTAATAGTGGCATTAGTACCATCTAGCAGCAGCAGCAGCAGCAGCAGTGGCAGTGGCAATAGCAGCAGCAGTAGTAGCAGCTGTAGCAGTAGCAGTAGCAGTAGCTGCAGCAGCAGTAGCAGTAGTAGCAGTTGTAGCAGCAGCAGCAGCAGCAGCAGTAGCAGTAGTGGCAGCAGTAGCAATAGCAGCAGCAGCAGTAGTAGCAGTTGCAGTAGCAGTAGCAGTAGCAGCAGCAGTAGCAGTAGCAGCAGCAGCAGCAGTAGTATCAGTTGTAGCAGTAGCAATAGCAATAGCAGCATTAGTAGCAGGTAGCAGTAACAGTGAGTTTGTTATAGCAATAGCAGTACTTTAGCAGCAGTGGCAGTAGATGCATGCAGTCAAGGTGGCAGAAACAAGTTGCTGTAGAGCAGAATTAACAGCAGTTGGTATCATTGTCGTTAATATTCAACTTCTATATGTCTGATTAGTTCTCAAAATAATTTCTTTTTCCCTGTAATAACATAGGAAATAATAAACCTGTTTAGCCAAGTTCGTGAGTTGGGAAAAAGAATGCTTCATGGAAACCATTATGCTGCTCGAGAAATCCAACTTCAAAAAGACCATCTCGACAAGGTGTGTCGAAGCTTCGCATCCAGAATGTCTCGTAGAAGAGACCTTGTTAATGGTTCCTTGAATTTCCATCAAAACGCATCACATGTAAGTGAGCAATCTGAAAATATCAGCAAATGTTATTTTCCTGCTGTCTTGAATTTGGTCATAGAGTTAATCGATCTTTTTTTGCAACTGTTTGTTTTAGCTGTCAAGCCTTCTAGATGATCTTCTAGAACTTCTGTGTTCAGATGCTATAATGAAAGACGATCTGGAAAGCGCAGAGACCATGCTCTCCACACTGGAACATAAGGCTGAAGGTGAGACGAACGGGGTGTTATCAGTAGGATACGACATCGAAAGTAAATGTTTTATCTTAACTTGACAAAGCAAAAAAAGAGAACACTCCAGCCCTATGATTGGGACTACGTGTGCGGCTTTGCATTTTTATTTATTTATTTATTTTTGGATAAGCAGAAGCCATTTCGTGGTCTGTAATAGCACACTTCCGAATTCTTGAAAATGATGCATGAAGGCGAGGCTTCGTGTAAAATCACGCTTGGTGGCGTGAAACGACTGACATTTCTTTAACTTTTCCTGTTGCTTAAAAGCTTATTTTTACGAGTGAACTGCGAACAAGCCATTGAGAAAAGAGTGACAACAGAACAAGTCAGTCGTTTCACGCCATGAAGTTTGATTTCGCACGAAGCCTCTTCTTCAAGCATCATTTTCGAGAACTCTGAAGTGGTCTAATATCATAGTGTCCCGCTTGCGTGTGCGACGCATTAGTATAGTACTCATAGAGCGGTTTTCGTATGAGTGGGAAACGTACGGTACTAACTTTACAGCACGTACACGGTACGGCAAACAGTGAATGACTTCCCATTGTTTGCGTGTGAATCCTATCACAGCGCGTAGATACAGTTACGGTAAAGTACGGCACAGCTACAGTACGGCTACGAATTTGCCGCATCGTTTCCTAGTCATATGAACTCCGTTCTAATTTTGTCCTTGCATGTTATCATGACTCCCTGCGAGAACCCAGGCTAATGCAACAGAGGGAGGTGGGGGTAGGTCAGAGTTTTTTCACTGCGGCCTTTGTGAGCTAACCAATTTGTATAATTAATTCTACTTTAAATAAAGTTCATTACACCGACACTAACAAATATTTATGAATAAATAGCATTAGGATCGTAGTTGTGACTAAAACGTAGTTACTACAAATTTGGCCTAATTTCTGGCTAGAAAAGATATAACATTTTTCGCGTTTTTTGTTGCAGCGGTCAAAGAGTCATATGAGAAGGCCATGCGTGAAGGTCTGACAGTGACAAAGATTCTTCGTGAGCCCACCACGACTGCTCAAGGAGATCCAATCACGCTGAACTGCGATGAAGCAATTCGTCACATACAAACAACGTTAGACGATCTGACCGAACGAAAGCAGCGGACAGATGAACTCTGTGACGTGCGCAGATTAAAACTACAGCAACTGCTGCAACTGAGAACTTGCGAAAGAGACACAGAGCAGGTGAGGTTTCTTTCTGTCTAAAGGATTCCAGTGTACTAGAAGTTTAAGGGTTTTTTCGCTTCTCGGCGGGTAGGGGAGAGGCGCGGTTGGAAGCTCGGGAGAGAATTTATCAAATTCTTGTCTAAACTTTGCGTAAAAACATTAGGGGATTGTCTACTCTCGCATACCCCATAATGCTTTCTGTTTTTGGGGGGTTGAGTTATTGTGATTAAAATCAAACAAATTGTCATTCAAATCAAGCAAATTTGAATTACAATAACTACCCCCAAAAACAGAAGGCGTTATGGGTATGCGAAAGTAGAAAATTACGAACTTTTTGCTCAGTCTTGGGTTAAGGCGATATTTTAAAGATATACCAATAACTGATTGTATTTGTTTTAATAGGCTATAGCGTGGTTACAACAGCTTTACAACGGAGCAGTTGACACATCTATTGACGTTGGCCGTACCTCTGAGGAAACAAACCACCTTCAACAAGAACACGACAAAGTAGAAGGAACTGCCAAGGTTAGTTAAACGTTAACTGTCTGTAAATTGTCTGTTGCCTCTTGTGGCTTGGCAAAGGATGATTAAATGAAAGAACTAACATATTTCGTTGCTGCAGTCTTGGATGAAAGTATACTTTGGGATTTACACAGTGGTATGAACTATGCTCCGATGAGTCCATTCTCTTCGTACCCACCCCATTTCTAACAGACAATGATGGTTTTACGGAATTGTCCAATGAACCAGATGCTGGGATACCTAAATAAAGTTTTCAAAATCCGGCAATCTTTGGCATGAAATCTGAAATCAGTTATTAATTGCACGCATTGTGATGAGAGGTTTTGTATAGTGCATTTTGGGCTATTGGCTTTTAGCTTATGGCTGGACAAGTGCTAATTCAATTACATATGTTTTTGAGATTTTATCGCACAGAAAGTTAGTTAATCATCTTCACAAACAATAAATACCCCTCATTAACCGAGCGCCGAAGGCCGTACCATAAATTATGGACTGAGTTTTTGTCCACTGCCGTATGGCCCAAGCACGTAACGTGCGGGCCATAAAAAAGTGGAATAAACGAGGTTCCATAACTTACGTACAGACCGAGCAAGCGAGGTTAAAATGTTTATTATATGGCAAGGCGGACAAAAAAATGAGGTTGGTGAAATTACCTTGCCATATAATAAAAGTAATACCCACGGTGGCATCTTTCACCAGAATTGGAACTAACCATAGAATCCTCCACCTCTCAGGGAACGTATGATTACGGCAAGCAGCTCTTGCAAGCCTCCTTAGTGCTGCGAAGGACGTGTCGATACGAAATAGCTCCAAACCAGGAAATGGAAGAAAAATTAGACGCAGTGTGGATGGATTTCTCTAGCGCTATGGCTGAACGAGGAGCTCGCTTGTCTGTGGCATTGATGTTTTATCGTAGTGCAGAAATGGTAAGACATTGGCTTTCTATCCCTTACCCCAGGGGTTGGGACGTCAAGAAACATTGGAGGGTTAATGGTTTAAATCAAACTGCAATTCTAGGGTGTAGGCTGAAAGCTGGCCGGAAAAATATTGGGGTATCAGTATAAGAAACTAGACCTGGAAAATCTTGGGGCTTATAAAAATAAAAGCTGCAAACATCCTTGGGATTCTTCTTGTCCATTGTCCAGGTGGCAAAGAATCGCGTGGAAATTTTGGGAACGGATGGGGGGGGGGGGAGGTTAAACTCAATGGCTTATGGGTAATCAGACCTGGCAGATGAAAGCGAAAGTTAATCAAATTTACGGTTTACTTTGTCAATTTTTTGTTAGCTCTCTAATCCTAAGTATACTGCCATTGCTTACTTCGTTAAATCTCGTCGGTTTTCCAGTGATTGTTCGTTTTGTATTGATGTATATAGTTGAAATTTTGCTTGGTCTTTGGGAATAGAAAGACCGACTTCGTGTGTCAAAATCCTATACGTCTGGAGTGGTCTAGGTAGCGTAATGATGAAAATAGGTGTAATGATGAATTCCTTTTTAAAATGTTCAGGTTTGCAAATAATTCCCAAGAGAAGAAAACAGCAAAAAAAAAAAAAAAAAAAAAAAACTGATTGTCATCTTGGTTAATGTAAAAATATCAAAATGACGTCAAATGAAATCTATCTACAGCATCGATGACATCACATATAAGTGATTGACTTAACACATGATTTTGTTTCTTTATAATTTAGCTAATGCAGAGGATAAATGAACTCCGTGCAGACTATCTTCACGAATATCTTCCTATCGAGCTCGCCCACGTGTCAGTTGACGAGGCTGTCTTCTCTCACGAAGAAACCAGACAGAGTGTGTCGAAGGAATACACAGAAACCGTTGCCATGGGGAAGGCTTTGATTGGCAGGATGAGTCTTCCTGATGATGGATCAAGGCCTCCTCATCCTCTGGAGGAGTGTCTGGAGGAGCTCAAGGAATCGAAGCAGACATTTGATGAAGTTTGGGAAGACAGAGATGAACGTCTACGAAACTGGAAACACGGAGAAGACTATGGGGACAACGTGAGACAGGTAATGAACTGTTTCTTAAAATGTTCCTAGCTCACTAAGGGTGGTGGTCTAGTTTCGGCACTAATGAAAATGCTCCTTTCCGTAGTTTCCCACAATTCTTTAGGATTTGCGCGCGCCAGCGAGGTCAGGGAACAAAAACATTGAAAACTGATTGTAGTTTGGAGGAAATTCGTGTTCTGTGTCTAAACAAAAATAGGAAAAGTTCTGTTATTCAAATATTTTATTTAGTAAAACCATTTACATCCTTTCGCTTTTGTTATGCGTCCAAAATCAAACATCCAGTCTTTTTCAGGATAAAGTTTCCTTCTTCTTTATAGTTTTTCGTCTGGTTGCACAATAAAGCTAGAGAATTGAAGAAATCTGAATGGCTTGTCGGAGAAAATCTACGAGAAGCTCAAGAACTAGCATCACTTCTCGATCAACAAGAAAATGAAATCAAGGTTGGTAAATTGAATTCAGGGAATTCAGGAAATTCAGGCTAATGAATTTGAATGGACTGTTGCATTTTTTCGTGTTTCTTTTCTTAGCTGATCTGGATCTTTTAAGCCTGGTTCACACTAGCGACGCAAGCATAAGCGCAAGCAACATACGCAAACTCAGTACTGCATTTATCACCGAGGTGTGAGAAAAGACAAGCACCGTTAATGAGCAGTACCCTACTGAGTCTGCGTATGTTGCTTGCACTTATGCTTGCGTCGCTAGTGAGAACCAGGCTTAAATTCGCTTTTTAGTGCTTGATGCACTGGTAATGTTTTGCGACCCATAAAGTATACATCGTTTAGGTTCATTTGCATCAAATTTGAGGGACACTTTGCATGAACATATTTTTGATGATGTGCAGTGAAGGATAACAAGATACTGTATTTATGTGAAGTGTCCCTCAGAGTCAAGCAGGATAAGAAACCAGTGAATTACTTTACAGGGCAGGGAATACTATTACAAATAATTAAATCCAAATCCAATACATAATTGTCTTATTTATCCCTAAACTAATAATAATAGATATAGGTAGAACTATAAATAAATAAACAATGGTATTTCCGAGGAAAAGGATGAACATTGACGGGAAATCCTCAGGGTTTAGCTTTAAAACACTCAAACATTTTGAAGCATATATGTTGCAATTTTTTTGTTTTTCCTTTTTTTTTTGTTCAAACATCGAGCTTTTCATTACCGAATTTTTCTAGAAGAGACGCTGAAAGCCTAGAAAGATTTTCATTTCCCATCGTGCAACTGATCATACGAGGGCCAGTTGTTCTGTTTGAAAATATTTTAAGATCCATATTTAACTTTTTAAATCGTGTAGCAAAAATTTAAGAGCTTGTCTTACTCTCTTACTTGAGAAATAATTTTGTATTGTGGTGTATGCACACACACGTTCAGCTTATTTTTAAGTCATCTTTCCTCTTGTCTGGATAAGAAAACATTTATTTTTGTAAGTTTTACTATTGTCACACATTATTGCAGAATAATGTGCCGTGCAATCACGGGATCATGGACGTATTTGTCGTCTGTAATAACTGATTTTCTGTTAGGCATCTTTCACCGACTAACGTACCTTCAAACAGTTATGTGTGAATCAACCAAATCGTTTTAATTTATATGCTCGAACATTTGTTTTCCTAATGGACGTTTTTATTTAGTCTGGGTTGAACGAGCCACAAACTACAACTGCTTGAGCTCAAGCAATGTTTAGCCAAACGTTTACAGATAAAATAGACTTGCAGTGCGTTAATGGCGCTGTCAAACGAGCTAATTTGATTGGCCAACTCTCTAATTTGAGTCAAACATGACCCTCTTTAAACATAGCATTAATGTGATTACAAGAGAGACAGATATTTGCTTATTGGGGCGTGGAAAGGCTATTGGAATTTAGCTATTGCTATGCGTGTTTATCTTGCGTCCATTTGGCATTTGATCTTTGCATAAATATTCATCTGTCCGTTGGTCTTCGGCTGTGGAATCCACACAGAATAAAGCCCTCAGAACTCACTGTTCTTCCGATTTACTTGGACATTCTAAAGGATACTTAGATATTCACTTAGGTAAGTCATTTACCGTCGCTATGCAAATCACTTGTGTACCCTGAGTTGTTAAGAAACTTCTTGAGTGATTTAGTGAATTCTTCTTTACGCAAGGATCTTGAATGCTTGCAAGTTGATGGTGTTTTAAACACCATACTTGAGCGGTTACAACTACTTAATTACTGGAGTAGAATTCATTTAGGTGATATTAGCTCAACTGTACGTGTATCGTGGAAGTAGTCTGCGACGCTCTGTATTGGTTACTATTAGTCGTAGCTTAGTATCTGACAAGCTGTCTTTCCCTGTACGAGTGGTGCACGATGAATAAATTGACCTTACGAGCATCGTATTCTAGCAATCTACTCAGCTTTTCTAAATGTAACCGTCCTTCACTTAAGAAAACTTCTTTATTGAATTTATCGTATGCAAATGAGTGGTCGAACTGTTATTATGTTTAGCACCCACGGAGCAGCGTCAACTGTATACCTTTGGTCTACTGAAGGACTTGTAAACATTTAACACATCAAGAATGAAAACCCGTGGTGAGAAAAAAAGACATCTCCTGAATAATTCATATTCGGTTTTCTTAAAACTTTAATCAATTTTCACTTACGTTTAAGTCCGATATACTTAAGTTCGATAGAAAATAATAGTCTCTTAAAATATAACAAAGCAACCAAAGATATCATGATAGATAATAGATAATTTGTAACAGCGAACAATATTCAGCAATATTACATTTCAAAGTGATTTCTTGCTTGACTTAGGCTTCATAAATAATACTCGATATTTTCGTTGTTGTTTTGGTTAACTTACGCCGTTTTACTTCCTATTTTGTTTGAAATATTTTTACTTTTGTTTTGACTTACATATTAATTGTTCGTGCATTGTGTTGTACTCATTTCAAAATCCGCTCTTCGGCACTTTGTTAATAAAGCATTATATAATAGAATTGTGTTATAAAATATTACCATTTACAATTTCTAATGGATAATCCCTTAAAAATGAGCTCCTTTGTGTTGGCTGTTTTATTCTTTTCACCAATACGATATTTTACCATACAATTCGAGTTTAACATATGTGTATGTTGAGATGTCGCTAGACCCACGAGAAGTCAATAGGTCAAAGACTATGAGATTCAGGTAAAGCAGTGAAGTAAGCAGTCAAGTTAGCAGTTTGTTCCATCGATAAAATAATTCACTCATTCCTCGGTAGATTTTACTGCAGTCATACACAGACTAGTAGAATTTTACCTTCAACCTTAACTGAATTTCGTTTTTGATAGCTCTATAGCTTTGTTTAGGTTTCCAGATGTTACTTGAGTCGACCCTACGAACTGTTATGCCATTACCATATCTCGAGGCGTACGAAGACTTTATTATCTTCATTTTATTATTAATGTTTTACACCCAAGATTTTCTTACGCTACGTAGTTTCGTTCTAACAAACATCTTCCATACGCTCACAGTTATTGCAGCTTGTTACAGTTCCTAGCTATTTCACATATCTAAATAACTGTCTTATCAATGAAGCAGCGGTTTTGACAAATTTGGATTGAGAGGTTACCTTAAGGTAAAGTACTAAATTTCTCGAACATTAAAGTTTCAAGTGCTTAACTGTCACATTTTTTTCCTGTGAGAGATGCTTGATCAATGCTCTCGAGATCTGGGACATCAGAAGGTTTCTGGCCTGGAGAAAATGTCTCTTTCACTGAAAATTATTACTGAGTTTTGAATTGGTTCTCATAGAAATTGCAAGCAACTGAGAATTTAAAGATGTATTAATTACCCAACAGTTGTAGTCTAGTTTTGAAGTTTTGGTTACTTGAATAAATTAAGACTTTCACTTCAGAAGTGAAAAAAAGAAAAAACAAACAAACAAACAAAAAAATCCCTGTGACATGACAAAATATATAATGCCAAAAGCCTGGTGTAGTGTGCGATAAAACGTCTAGAAACTATTAACTTAATTTTGAAGTTTACTCATGATCAATTTTTAAGTATATAGATAAATAGGATTAATTTAGTGTACCGAATAATTTCTAGTTGCTGTTAATCATAGCTCAAATTAGATTAGGAAGAAAACTCCCCGGCATCTTTTTTTTTTGAATAAAGAATAAACACGGGGTGAATTTTAGGACAAGTTTTAGAAAGAGTTGGGCTTCTCTCAGTACTGTTTTAATGCTGTTCTTATTTTCAAACTGGAATTTAAAACGTGTTTCTATTTTTCAACTATTGGGTATTATTTCTGAGTAATAAGCTAACATTTCCCACTTATCATTTGGAATTCTCATTCCATTCGATGGGATACCGTTTTACCTAAACAGAAAGTCCATTTTAAGCTGTACAATCGTCTAGGACTTGATTATTAGTGAATACAAACTCCTCATGATATCAAAGTCTTAAAATTTGGTGTTCCAAATTAAAAAATGTAATTATAGGTAAATATGTTCTTTTTCCCCCTTCTTTCGTTAGTTATAGATTAAAATGAAAACAGATAAGAAAGAATAAAACTTTGTAATGAGTATTTTGCGGAATATTTATTAAACAGACATATTTACTACACGCGTTTTTTACCTCAACTGTTTAGTAGATACGATCGATATCAGGTAGACCAGCCAGTGACCCGTAATAAGCTGGAGTAGTATTATCAGTAGACAGACTGGATTAGCTACTCAGAATACTCATATTAAATACCAAATCACTTACACTATTAACCATTCATTTACTTCGCCATCCATTTCAACACTGATTGAAATATATTCAAAATATTTTGCTTAAATTTTATCTGTTGTTCCGATGTTTTTCTGGAAGGAAAAAAGGGTTTTATTTTAAGTTTTTTTGGGGTATTTCTGGCAGGTATTTGGATTGTATTAGTGCATTCTCGAGGTCAAGGTTCACTTATATTAAAATAGAATCCGATTTTATCGGCAATCCGTTTCTCTTCAATGTTATGCCTTTCCATTTTCTGTTTTCTCGTTTTTTATTTCTAAATGAACAATTCCCAAATTCAATAAAATCTTTCACCTCCTAAATATTTTTCGTTTGTTTTTATTACCATCTTGCTAACTTTTATTTGTTAATCCTTCTCTTTACTTCTTGTTTACCCCCCTCCCCCCAAATTTCTCGTACTTCCGTTATTAGAATTCAATTGATCTCTAATAATGATCTCTGTATTGTAGCGCAAAGAAGAAGAATTCCACGAGATTTTATGGACCGTCAAGCAACTTCACCCTGCAGATAGCCAGAACAGGCACGAAACAATGGCAGAGTCACTGGAAGATGCCTGGAAGGATTTGAATACACAATTAGAAGGACGACGAATCCTCCTTGACACTTCGTTAGCTTTCCACCATGGCGTCGAAGAGGTAAGCCTTTTCACCTTATTTTAATGAACACGATTGTCTCCATATTAACGGACCTATTATACTTAATTGGGCGTAGTGTTTTGCCATTGCAAGCGGTAAATCCACTTGCGCCACATCCTTCACAAACATTAAAATAAAGTAATAATACCCAAGGGAATGATACGTAGTCTGAAATGGGAAAATACTACACCAATACTATGGTTCCATTTCATTTAATATACCAAAAGAGTCGCATATAAAACAAGTTTGTCAGCTTTTATCGGAGTAATATTTAACCATAAACAGCGTTATTACCAATATACGCGGCCAAACAGAAAACTGCCCTCTTGAAAACACGTGCTTAGCGGGCCGCAAATGACGCGAGCGGGCTGATAATGGCATTATCGGCCCTACTGGATTTTAGCCACTTAGAAGTTGGGCTTGTTTATTGGTAATAATGATAATAAAATGACTTTTGGAGGGAATATTGTTTATTTGCGCCCGCGTAGTGTCATTTGCATCCCTCGCTGCGCTCGTGCGCAAATGACACTACACGGGCGCAATTAAACAACATTCCCTCCAAAAGTCATTTTATTGACCTATTATAATGAACATACGTCGAGGAAAGGGCTGAGGCTTCAGAATTGAGTCATCAGTCAATTTTTTTTCTTTCTGGGGGAGGGGGTTTAAAGCTGTGTCTTGAAGGTATGCTAAGGGAGGTTGACCATATTATTGAGGAGCACCATTACGTATGTCTACAGTAGACAATGATCCGCGAACGTGCTCTGTAAAAAATTGAAAAAATAAAAGAAAAATCAACAACGGCCCCTCCCTTAGTCCAGGTAAAAATTCTCTTGAATACTTGAAGTCGCATTTCCTCAAAAGGCTGTAACCATAAACTGTTTATCCATTGTTGGGTCCAGAAGGTCACAATCCGCACTTGACATTATTTTCGATTGAGCTACCGCTGAAATACGTCATGACTGGTTTTTTTAGTGTTCTGTGTTGATGCATATGAACCACTTTTCGGGTGTATCTCGTATTTTAAAAATACTTAACGTATCTGCTTAGCACATGTTGGTGTTTCTAGACCCTTCTGAAGTATTTCTGACTGTTTTATCTATATTTGTCTATACCACGTTTACTACCGAATAATAACTATTAATAATTCTTCTAGTCGTAGTTTCAAATGTCTCAATTTTTTCTTATCGAAGCAAAAGCAAACTTTCACATAGAACTAATCTGGTGCACAATCGTTTGGTAAATAGCCATTGATATGATATTATAAAAATGTCACGATTTATTGTAGAAAGTTTGAGTCACGCACTCCAGTTCTCTCCCACACGGAAAATGTTGAGGTGTCGAGTAGCTGTTGAACCCTCCCAGGAACCAATTGTAAAATTTTCCATTTGTAAGTTCGTCCACTACCGCCACACCTTTTATCAAGTAAAAAGTCTTATTGAAAACGCTTCCTCCTCTTTTATACATTTTACTTTTGAGCAGGCCTTCCCAATACGCGAACCAGTGGTTTCAAATCGAGGTTGAAGTCGACCAAATGCAGTAAATGTATACATTTGTCTACTACAACCTCGACTTGAAACCATTGGTTAGTTTTTTATGGGAACCCAGAAATGTTTTTGTGAATTTCAAGGTTAGAGTTCCTGCGTTCTTTAGATGTTTATCTTTACTTTAATACGCTTATAACTACCACTTCTTCTCCTTTTCCTCCTCCTCCTCCTCCTCTTCTTCCTCCTCTTCCTCCTCCTCTTCCTCCTCCTCTTCCTCCTTCTCCTCTTCCTCCTTCTCCTCTTCCTCCTTCTCCTCCTCCTCCTCCTCCTTGAAGGAATGAAGGATATTGTTTCATTTATTTTTTACTCCAGAATAAGGAAATGTTTGAATAATGTTTTATTATATATTATATATTATATACCCAAACTATTTTTTATCCGTAATTTGAAAAGTACAATATACCTTGACCAGATATCGAGTATCAAATTTTTTTCAATGTTTCAAAAATGCAAGTTTTCCATTTTGTATTTTTTCTATTCACATTCCTATTCGTTCCATTGAGCACGTGGTATGCCATTCATTTATCAATTTAGCTTCGTATTTCAAGATTTTTAAGTTAAACTGTCGACCTTCTAACCCGAAGCTAAGGACTTTAGTCACGCTATTTCTTGGAAATTCATGCTGAAAGTCGCCCACATCTGTCGATAACTTTACGGCTTCAAGTCCATAATACGACAAGATATTCTCTCTGAAAGTACCATGTCATTGATTCTTATTCCAGTGTTCAAAGAATAAAATGGTAACGTGTAATTCTTTTGTTCCTGTTCTTGAATGTCACGCTCGATAAAGTTGGTTGTGACCCTTATCAGTCATGCATTTTGTGTAGCCATAATAACACGACAGAAAAGATCCTTGTCCATCATGTTCTTAACTTATATGATTTGTACTTCTCAATTCTAGGATATTTTTCGTTTGGTGTCTGAGGATGTTATGATCTAAGAAACATTTGCCTTTAAAATCGAGAAAATCGAAAAAAATTGGAAAAAAGACGATTAATTTTGTGCAAAGAATTTTTAGTATTTTGTAATTATCCCGAGTAAGGGCGTTGGCACCCTTAAAAATGACCGCAGCTTTTAGCTGTCGTTCTTATTGTGTTATGCAATAAAGTTTATATTACCATTGTTAACTAGTTTAGAACGGTATTCCCTGGTATTTTTGTGGTGCTATAGCGCTGCTACCTTTACGTTCATAAGTGAAATGACATCACTTGTCCTTTGGCGCAAAGGCCATGTCCAAATATGGGCTGGCTGTGAGTGTTTACCATCGTGATAATTTTAGAAACGAGCCGCTGGGCTTGCACGGTTTTAGTTCGTAGTGACCTTTCACGGCGAATTCATTGAAAATCGACGAGTTCCGAAGGCTGGTTTGTTTAGGAATCTGTGACATTATCTTGTGCTCCCGATAAAAATGTCGAAGAAAACGTCTCTTCGTTCTGGAAACATGCGCAAAAGACCTCACTCTTGAAAATCTATACTATTAATGAGTTCCTAACGTGAGATCTAATGATCAGTTCCGACCATTTTCTCATTAAGTTGTGAATGTTGGCCGGATATCGAGGAGTGGTCATCCCAGGGATACCCGGCTGACCCTCATATCAGCCTATCAGTAAACACACAGTAACTCACAGTAGAGGAACTGACGAACTAAAGCAATGTCTAAATCTCGTGAAATATTACACGCACTATAAGGTCATTTAGGGGTTTCCGCAGACTACCTTGAATAAAGCCAGATGCAAATCGGATAAATTTGATTGTCAACAACAGTAATCATTGGTATTCTGATGATGTCGCTGTAGTACGTTATTAAACAGAAAGACTTTCAGAAGATTAGAAATTCTTAAATTTAGTCAGGATTAAGAGAACAGACATGCAGGAGACGTAGAGAAATTAGAATTCAGTGAATTTAGTTATAGTCTTGTGCTGCATTTCTTATATGATAAAAATCCTAAGTTTTTTTCTAAGTAGACCTCTGACCTTATAAGATTGTCAAGTTTCAAATCGTCACATTGATCGGTATGACAAGAATGACTGGTAGAATAACTCGGTAATGCTAATTCAGTTCACTGGAAACACTATCCGCGTTTCACTACACCAAGCCATACGCACAGCTGTACTAGAAGGGTCTTCGGGCAAGGAGTTGTCTTTGTTTTACTGTGTTCTAGTGAGACAGAGTTAAAGTACTTGAATAACTTCTCCAAGCTCAACAGACAGCTCAAGGTATTGTGTTCGACTATTAAGAAGGTTTCCTTGATGTTCTCGGCCTCTGTTTTCGGTACCATGTTACTGCTATTTACTATGAACTCAGTTCTTTGCACAACCATTTGAACCGTTTGCTGGTTTTGAACTACTAATATTAGTGACTCATAATTTTTTGGAATTTTCCTCTTCATCGGTATTGAATTTTGAGTTTATTTTGCATTCTTTCTTACAACCGATTAACTAAGTCAGGTCTTAATTTGAAGTGGTCAAGAGAAGTCTAGGTAAGCAGTCAAGCTTCATGGTGCATTTTTATTGCATGTCTCGTAGACTAGGGCGTTCTGTTGGCGAACACTTCTCCATGCCTGTTCATTACATCAGTATGTGTGAGAGGAAAAACTATCTATCATTTGTTGATTATGTCACCCACTCTTCTGTATGATGCTTAACGAACTCTGTTTAACCATGTGCTTCGATTTCCAATGAATATTTGTAGTTGAAGTCTGTGCAAACATTAGCTTAGATTTTTCTCCTTCAAACAAATGGATTATACCTCTATACGCTGATTTTGAGTTAAAAAAATTGTGTCCGAGGATAATATAAGTCAGCATGTCTTAATTGTATTCCGAATTTTCAGTTGGATAAGTAAAAAGCATAAGCTCTCCTAACTAAATATGCGAAACCGAGGTATCAGTAGGAAGGTTTATAATCTTGTTCTTCCTATTATATTCCTTCACGTTATATAACAGATTTTGACAATTTTAATTAGGAGTCTCCGATCACTCAACCCGCTGTACAGTTGCCTTGCGTGACTTGATGAACAAAGTTGTCGTACACGACAAGTCAAATACGAGTGATTCACCTTTGATGCCAGTCATGCACACACTCCCAGACGATTGATTCTAATTCTAAATAAGTAAATTTGTTTTTAAAAAGGCGTTGTGTAAACATCGTCAGGGAGCGTTTAATCCCTCTGTTTTGTACTGCATGGTTTCTTGTGGCACTTTAATTAAAGGAAAGCCAGTAAACAGCGTCCTTTTTCTGCATCGAAAATCAAAGACAATGAACATAATCAAAGCTACTTCTTAGCTTCTCGAATTTTAGCATTTCAGCTTCTTGGATTTTCTTTAATCAGTCATTCAGTAATTCCTCGTTTCTCTTGGAGAAACAGATAGGATTCAGCTAGTTAATGGGTGATGTGTATTTCTTTTTCCTCACGAATGTTGTCAAAAGACGCGATTGACTATGCAAAAAATAATTTTATGGGAGATTGATAACAAAGATAACGATTGTAGCTAAAAAAAGTCTATTTTAAAGGTATGGCAAATGGTATACACCCTTTCCGAGAAACTTTGTTACCCCAGTGAAGGAAAAAAGCCTAGAAGCTAGTGGCGCTGAGAATCATGGATCATGTCCATCTTCTTACCGCTACGCCAAATACAAGTCAATGTTCTATTGAAAGTTTTGAAATTTGAAAACGAAAACCAATCTTCATTGTTCTCTTTGAAAGATGTTCCAGTATTAAACAACGTTGAAATGTTAAAAAAAATTTTTTTTTGGAAAACACGGCACTGAAACGAACTGCGATTTCTTCTTTTGAATAGCTTAACCCGTAAAGCAGTACACTTCTCATACGCAAATCATGACTGAAGGCTCGAGGCATGACTGTATGATTCATTGGAGTAGGCCAAATAAATAAAATTTAGCCTCGTCCCATGATTCTCAGCACCACTAGCTTATGGGCTTTTTTCCTTCACGGGTGACAAAGTTTCTCGGAAAGAGTGTATATATACTTATTTCAAGAAAGTTAGTCACCAAAAACCTACAAAGCTGGGACAGTGGCGGATCATGGGAAATATACTTA
>JAAAQI020205103.1:0-17784 GCA_011800005.2 Stichodactyla mertensii
GAGATTATGGTCTGATGGCTTCACTGATTTTTTCTAGTAGTTTCAATCAAGACTCTTGGATGAAAATATCAGCCAAGCCAAAAAATACTTCCTAATATTTATTTGATATATATGTATATATATTGAAAGCGGACATAATTTTTGCAAAAGGCTGTATATGTATATATATATGTATATATACCACATGATCCCCTGCTTGAAGTGTCGTGAGCAAAGCTGTAGAAATAGCAGACATTCCTGAAGAAAATAATATTGTCCTTGCTCCTCCCTCTAGATCATTTAATGCTTTTGCCGCTCCATCTACTGTAGGATTACTCCATCGTGTGTACAAGTATCCTTCATCCTAGATGATAAAAAATGTGATGATCAGATGATCAGATGCAGCAAGGGGTGATGCACAGTCATATCTGGGGTTTTGTGGGTTTTTTTTTTTGGAAGGGAGGGGGGACGGGGAAGGGGGAGGTGGATCATGCCTGGAAAAATAGATGTAGCCTTTAGTTAGTTAAACCAGTGAGGGACTAGCCATAAAGGAATTGGGGGGGCAGGGGTGGTGCTGGTAAAAAAGGGGAAAGGGTTTCAATTATTTCAGCTTCTAAATAAGGATGGGTCAAGAGAATGTTCTAAATGTTTTTCCTGTGTATTTCTATGGAATGGATTACCTTCCCCTCAACCAAATTACATCCATGTTCCACGGTTCCAGTTTTGAAGGTTGAACATGCGTAGATTGGTACAGAAATGGGCTGTGGTTGTACTAAATGATCCAACAGAGGTGCTGCAGCAATCGTCTCAAAGTGCTGATCAGTCATTGTCCCCAAAGAATATTTTTAAACCTTTTTTAAACCTTTCTTTTTCTTTCTTTTTGCAAACGTGGCCTTGCAAACCGTTTTTTTTGGACTTCCTGTGGTTTGCTACCCAGTATTCCTCGGACTAATTGACCGAGTGAAGGTTATTATTGGACCGAGAAAGAAGACAAGATGGATGGTAAAGCGAAGTTTGTGTCGCCACAAATTCAAGATAATCCCGATGGATGGGGGCCCTGCTGCGTCCCTACAGCCTTCAAGGACATTCCTTATCAACCATTCTCTAAGGGAGATCGAATAGGAAAGGTAAAAAGGAGGAATAGCTTGGAATTTAGGGGTTCTTTTTGTGCTCGTTCAATCGCACATGGACACGTTGGTTTTACCGGCTTTTCTGACAAATTACAAATTATTCTGTCAGGGCCTTGAATAACCAAAGAAAAGATAGATAACACCTTATCATAATTGTTTTCTATTTGTAGATAGTGAATTTTGTCTCCCATTGACCGAAGTTGAATTTGGTTCATTTTCGGAAATAGACCAAATCCACTTGGGCTAGCTTTTAATGTTGTCCCATTTAATGTAGAGAGGGTTCAGGTAAAAAAAAAAAATATGTAAATGAAAGGGGGTCATGTAATTATTCATAGACAGATTCTGAAAACCCACCAGCCCTCTTCCCATGCCCATGAAAAAGGAACAGTTCCTAATATGTGGCACACTCCCCTCCACTTCATCCCACATGCTCATATTATACTTATTGACATAAAATTATAATGATATACATGCTGTAATATTTTAAATCACGTTATCATATTGATCATTTTAACCTACCCCAGAAGTATTACTAAGCAAATGATCCCCTGGATGCTTTGACTCCATATATAGAGATCCCCCAGTAAAAAAATTCCACATCCTAGTTTAAAGAGGGGATGGCTTATAGCCGGTTAAGACTTACTACCTTTTAAGTATTTTCTGCTTTCTAAATCAAGGTATCTGATTGGACTGGGAATATTTACCAAGACAGAAGATATGCTAGTAAGTTCAAAACTTGTGAATGCATGGAATGAATTAAGTATATTACTGTAAATATCCTGCCACATGTGTTCTGAGAAGTAAATGACAAATTCTTGAGTACCATGTCATTTCCTCATTTAAAATAGGACCACATAATTTAATAGCAGATTTCTTGATAATGGTAATTTGAATAAATATCATTAGATATTGCTCAGAGTCGGTCATTCTTCTTTTACAATATGTCGGAAATTAATTTTTCCGAATTTATTTCCAAGGGTTTTTCACCCGGAATAACCTCATTTCTAAGCACCATAACTTTCCATTATTTCTAGTTCTTCTTTTACAATACATGTCTAATGTATGTTTATTTGTATTTAGATAAATACCAGTCTCAATTTGGTGCTGGTAACCAGACATTCTCATATTACCATGATGAGGATGAGACATCATTCCAACTTGTTGACACATCAAGACCTCAACGACCTGCTTATCTGAAAAACAGGAATCGTATGAACCAGGTAAAAACCAGTCATGATCAGTAGACTTTAACCAGTACTTCATAAGCTTCAAACTTTGGTGTTGAAGAAGCTTATATGAATCTAACGTTTGAAATATTCTGATTGGCTGAGAGCCTACAGCTTTGGCAGATAACACAGACCTTGGTCTTAATAATTTATGATATCATGCTCAACCTCATCCAATAATTGCTTAGTACATGTAGATAACACAGACCTTGGTCTTGATAATTTACAATATCATGCTCAACCCCATCCAATAATTGCTTAATATTTGTTGCCTGTTAGCGAGTCCAAAGAAGAGACCAACGTGGTGGTCGTCTTGGTAACCAAAATTATGGGGGGAATCAAGCTGGTATGCAGAGTTTGTCAAGGGGTCGTGATAACCGTAACAAGTTCCAGCGCAAGATGCAGAAGAATTATGGAGGTGGTCGCTGGGTAGATAGAAAACAGGGAGTAAGTTTAACTATTTTTCTATTCTGTTTTAAACTGGAATGTACAGTGTAAGAATCAATTAGTACTTAATGACTGGTTTTGAGGGAAACAGTAAAATTTGTTTTTACTCAAGAAACTATTTCCCAAGGTTTATCTGAGGGAAATTTTGAGGGTTGAGGGTAAACAAATTTCACTGTTTCCCTGACATGTGTGAGTAGAGTTGTTTGATGGTCTTCTGTGCTTTGAGGGTTTTTCCTCAAATTTGTCTTGCTTTCCCTGAGTTGAATCATGACCCTGAGGAGACAGAACAACATAAAATGAAATACAGTAGACTTTACAAATTTTGTTTGCATGGAGAAGCAGGAATGTTGTGCACTCTGATTGGTTCTTGGATGCAGGGTTCAAAATAATTTTTCATTTTGGTACAGGATTTTATAGGCTTTTTTCTTGAGGCTTGTTTTTTTCCAGGCAGTTTTAAGATATTAATTTTTTTCATTTTTTGATCAATGAATTACCAGCAACAGGCAGCTATTGCTAGCAGTTGGCTGCTACTTTGAACCCTGGGGTATTGGTATCTTCATTTCCTTGTCTTTATTAATTGCATTCACTTTTTTTTCATGATATATTAGGGCCTTCATAAAAGAGTGGCATCAGTTACTGTAAGAGAGGAGTGGAAAGTCTTAGAGGAAGGAGAGTTAGATTTTCCAAGATTATCTAAACTGAGTCTTCCAACTGTTGGAGCTCCTACGGACTTGTAAGTATGGCTGCTGAAATAACAAAACAGCCTACCATAAGACCTTTTTGGCTTGGTCATAATGTTTTCTAATTTCACACTTTGTGTCATCCTCTTGGGAAAAAGATTCTTTGTTTCAAGCTCATCCATATTAAAGTGTATTTCAAGGGAAAAATTTTATTTTTGAAAATCACTCGTATGATTACTATAGAGTAGGATGGTTTTAGTTTTTTTTTGGATGCGGATTCTCTATCCAGAGAATCAAAATGCAAATGAGATGATGTAAATTCAAGACTAATTTATTATACAAAATTGCTGTTGTGGAAAGTACTGCTGTTTTTTCATTTGCAAATCATCTTTATAACTGAAAACTATGGTTTGGTACACTTTAAGATTATCTTACTTCAGGGCACTTGTCATAAATTATAATTCAAAATGTATCACATTCTTGAATTTACGTCATCTCATTTGCATAATGATATTTCAAATGTTTATTTCTCTGAATAAAGAAGTCCACATCCAAAAAAACTAAAATCCCCCTATTTCACATTACTCATATGAGTGATTTTCAAAACATAATTTTTTCCTTGATATACACTTTAATGTATCTTCTCAAGTGCTACCAAGAAACAAAGAAACAAAATCCAGGGGAATCACATGTGGTCTGAAATGGGAAAACATTACAACCAAGCCAATAAGGTCTATAAGGCCCTTTCACAACGGGGATATCTACTAGCACTACCAAAGGCCTTGAGTGACTTCTATTGTCAGGCAAATTTTACCAATTGTCTCTTTTACCAGGAGAGTATAATAAACACCTTATTAACCTTGGCCTGTATGTAAGTTATAGACCTTTGTATTTACCAGTTTTTTATGGGCTACATGCTATGTGATTTGGCTTTACATTAGGCAGTAGAAAAAACTTGGTCCATAACCTAAGGTACAATTTACAGCCCTCACATTCAGTTAATAAGAGATGTACTGTATCCCATACCTGTACTTTTCATGGTTTGTACAACCTTGAAAAATCCTTGAATTTCATTATTTGTCTTGAAAAGTCCTTGAATATTGGGGAAAAGTCCTTAAGAAAATAGAACTAGTCCTTGGATTTTATGGATTTGACAAATTTGAGAATTATTCTAAGGCTTTATATAGAACTTTAGTTTTTTTAGTTCTTTTGGTCAGTTTTCATTCTTAAATCTAGTGGTGCTGATAACCTCACCTTCATGTTGCTTTGTGTATCTTTGTTTATCTTTGTTTCTTGAGAAAGTGGTCAATCTTTCACCTCAAAACAAGCCCTCAAGGATTGCTGACACTGCTTAAGATGAAGATAATCTATGTTTCTGTCCTTGAAAATTTAACATTTGGCCTTGAAAAATCCTTAATTTTTTCTCAACAAAGCTATACAAACCATGCTTTTCAATACTGCTGATAAATTTTACTGAATTTTATTTACTTTATTTTGCCAGGTATCTTTGTGGTACCATGCAGTACTATGACAAATCTATGGACCGTGTCACTACCAAGAATGAATTGCCTCTTGTTGGAGTGGACAGGATCTTCCACAAAGTCACTACAACTGATGATCCTATCATTAGCAAAGTAAGATGGATTATCAATATGAGCAAAACTGTCAAAGTGACTGTTTATTCCCTAGAGTCTATGTTCTTCCATGCCTTAGAACTGATTTATATTCTATTCTTTCACATTACCATTTATACCATGTTTCATTATATTTTTTGACTTGATAATGAATGTTACATAACATTGAAATGTTGTTTTTATCAGTCCTTTAGAAATTTCTTATGGATTTTAAGAACATCTTAGCATACAATGTTTGTTTCAAGTTTTATTGTACTACTGTACTGGATAATCTGTTTAATACCTTCATCGAATCCTCTTTATCTCTCCAGTTGTTGTCTCAAGGCAATGTCTTTGCTACTGATGCCATCATGGCTACCCTTATGACCTGCACACGTTCCAACTACTCATGGGATATTGTCATCCAGGTAAGCTCTTTATAATTATTTCATTCTGGATAATAATTGACATGTTGTCTGGATTTGTTTGGCCATGAAAATGGGTACACAATGTAACATCTGTTCTGAATTCTTCATTTGATGATAACAGTTATAAAATTAAGGATAGCAAACTATACTAAATGCAGCTGTATTTATGTACATGTTCAACACTATAAGAATAAGAATCCAGTCCAATCTCTGTAACCTCTTGATTTTCTAATATTGCAGCGTGTTGGATCAAAATTGTTCTTTGACAAAAGAGATGATTCTGAATTTGGTAAGTTTTTCTTATTTAAAATTTTGTTTTTTACATAAATATGTATATACGTGTTTAGAGAATCAAATACGAGACATCAAGAAAACTTGATGTCTCGTATTTGATTCTCTACACACGTATCTTATGCTCTGCTTTACGCTTCGAGCACTTTTTCACCAGCAAAGACACTACTATTTCTACTATTAAATATGTATAATATATTTTGTGTATTCCCTTGCAATTTGTCTTTAAAGTTACTAGTTATGCCAGATTTCCCCTACCCTGACTGTGCTTACCCTTAAAATATTGTTTTCACCACATGGGATAAGCTTTATATCTTTATAAAAGCCACTTGGCACTTGATAATGAAACATGGAGTAAGGTTTTTCCCTGTCCCTTGAATAAGGGTGTGCAACCAGGCACTTCATTTTACCTTGTTTCTCATGCTTCATGTCTTTACATCACTATCTAATATCCTGTTTTTGTTCTTATTTGCTAATATTTTTTTGTCTGTCTTGGTATTCTTTACAGACCTCTTGTCTGTCTGTGAGACAGCTAATGACCTCAACATTGATGAAGGCAGTGGAATCAACACCCCAACTAACCTGTCCCTCGAAGCAACCTTTATCAACCAAAACTTCTCTCAGCAAGCACTCAAGAAAGGAAAACAACTGAAATATGAACATCCCAACCCTTTTGCTTCAGATGAAGATGACAACAGAGTTGCATCTGTTGCTTATAGGTACGGCAAGTCTCCTGGGTGGATTTGGGTGTCTGGTGGGGGTTGGGATTGGGTAGATGGCAACATATCCCCCAGCAATCCCTTTTGCATAAGCACTTGTATTGTTATAGATCAACTGTAAATGTGCATTGTTACTACCAAATTCACTAAGCTGTCCACAGTCTGAAAATAGTGATCCATCAGATTTGAATTTGGATCGATCGAAATGATCATGTAACATTGCATACTTTTGCACACGTAGAATGTGGTGGCAATGTTTGGCATGTGAACTCTGTAGTTTTGTGCCAAATATGGAAAACTTTGACATAAAAGTGCAGAGTTCACACGCCAAACATCGCCACCGCATTCTACATGCGTAAAAGTATACAATGTCACATGATCATTTTGATTGATCCAAATTCAAATCCAACGGATCGCTATTTTCAGACTGTGGACAGTTTAGTGAATTTGGTTGTAATATTTTCCCATTTCAGAACATGCGTAATCCCAGAGAGACATTTTTCCTTATTGTTAATGCTCAGGAAGAGACATTAATATGGATGAAAAAAGAATTGTATTCTCAAGGGAATGTGTGAGCTCAGAAATGGAAAAACGTTCTACTAGAAAACATTCTAGTAGATTAAGTCCATTATGAGTTTGGCACCATAAAACTTGCAAACATCATTTGGAATTTGTCCCTGACAACAGCTCAAGGTATCAGCCTTAGCAAAATGTTCAGACAAAGAAGTAGTGTGTTATACTAGTATAGATCTTTTTCTCAGCAGACATCTTTGTGGTCAAAATGATATTGGTGGCACTTCTCTCAAGGGAACTAAAATCTTTTTTTATTCAAAAGCATTTCTTTGTTCTTCCCAATATAAAACATGGCTTCCATGAAAAACCTCTATAGTTTGTATGAATACATAACAAATGGATATGATTTTTAAAATAAATGTTGAACATTGTGTAGAAAAATATGCTTCACTTCACTGATGTTTCAGACATTTTAGTCCTTCTTTGGAGTAGGAGATGAAGACTCTCTACTGCTATGAAGGACTAAACTTTAAGAAGTTGTTTTGTTACTATCATTTTTCATTATCATTTTTTCATTTAAGGTATCGGAAGTGGGATCTTGGAGATGGAAATTCAGTTATTGTAAGGTGTGAACATGATGCTGTGATGCATGGACCCAAAGGAGAAGAGGCACTAATTAATATCAAGACCTTGAATGAATTTGATTCAAAGGTATAAAAATTGTTAAGTAATATATACAATATGAGTGGCCGTATGCTGTACATGTATTTGATCTAAAAGTTCGATCTGCAGGTTAGGTTACCTAGGTTGTGTTTGACTAAAATTTTGAACATACATGTGAATTGGGCTGAGAAATCAGCTTTAAAGCTTCTGCAAATCAGGACAATACTGTACATTGTATGAGATATACAAGCTCCTCCATGCTTATGATTTTCTATTGTTTTGGCCTCATTGATTATTCATGAGTATTATAATACCTTTTAATGTGGGTGTTTTGCTTTTGACCTTCTTCTTTCTAGTAGTATTGTCTTTATTCCATTTCAATGTCATTCATTCATTTATGTTTTCAGATTACTGGTGTAGACTGGCGTCAGAAACTTGATTCTCAGCGTGGTGCTGTTTTGGCTACAGAGCTGAAGAATAACAGTTGTAAACTAGCCAAGTGGACTGTTTCTTCAATCCTGGCTGGTTCAGATTACCTTAAAATAGGGTAAGTCTGGGTTATTTTGGTTTGGCCTATCCACACTAAGGGTTTTGCTCCTGGGTCGCTTTGCTCCTTTATGTGTTCCACCAATTTCATGGAAAAAAAAGTTGTGGTGGGAACCGAATTTTGCTCCTGCCTTACACTCCCTGATATTGACTAATTAAATATCAGGGAACATGATCCAGGGAAAAAATTCGTTTTCTGCCACAACTTTTTTCATGAAACAGTTGGTACGTATGGATTAAAGCAACCCAGGAGCCTGTCCTAAGAGCAAAACACTTAGTGCATTTTGGTGTTTAGTTCTTCTGGGAGGCAGGCAAAATCTCATAGTCTGTTTTTGATAACCACTTAATCCATGGTGGGGTTAGATGTCAAATAATTTAATGATTAAAAAGGAAATTGAAGCATAAATCCACCTATACCCCTACCAATACCAATGATAAATCAAATCTAGATCAAATCTAGAATAATCTTTCATTGTTGTGAAACAATGTGGTTCAATCACAACAGAGCTGGGCTCCAAACTAAGATGAAAGCCCAAAAACTGAATAGGAATTTGGAAGTTTATTTTTGTGGAGGGAGGAGAACCAGAGAACTGAGAGAAAAGCCCTGGAAGCACAGGAGAGAACCAACAAACAACTCTACTCACATGAGATAGCAAGTCCAGGAGTCAAACTTGGGACCACAGCAGTGAGAGGCAGTTCGTTAGCAGCACACACCATCCATGCTTCCTTAATCAATGATACATCAACGTTAATAATAATAATTTTCAATTTTTAGGTATGTCTCTAGAGTGAATTTCCTTGACTCCTCCAAACATGTTATTCTTGGAACTCAGCAGTTTCGTCCAAAGGAGTTTTCTACTCAGATTGCTTTGAACATGGACAATGCCTGGGGTATATTTCGTTGTATCGTAGACATCTGCCTAAAGCTACCGGAAGGCAAATACCTCATCCTTAAAGATCCTAACAAGGTACTTTACCTAAAATATACTTTTGTTACATTTGTTAGTCCAGGGAAAATATCCCTCTTAAATAAAGAGTAAAAAGGATTTGAACTCTCCTTAGGTTTTAAATGTCTAACTGGAAAAGATCTTCTGGACTTGAAATAATGACCAAATAGAGTGCACGCCATACATCTGTGAAACAATTACAAACTATTTAGAGTGTAGTGGTATTTATTTATCAACTATTTAGTAACTGACTAAGAATTCACTTGTGCATGAACCACACAAAGAAACACAAAGATTGCTAGAGGTACATGTATGGTGATTTTGTTCTTAACAATTCCGCCTGAAAGGCAATTATGTACATGGTACTTTCTTTTGATTTTTTCACGCACTTTATTACTAATGATGGGTAAAATTGTATAAGTTGTGCTTCTTTTTGCAAAATTTATAATGCGGACCCAGGAAAGTGACCATTGCCATGTGAGTCTCTCTGTACATGTAGCTCAGTGGTAGAGCATCTGACCAGCATCTGAAAGGTCACAGCTGTGACCTGGTAAGTCCTGTCAGGCAGACTCAGATTTTTTTCCGAGTTCCCTGTCAAGCTAGTGACAAACTGAATACATTTTTATCAATATAAATTTATAATCTTTCAAACCTTCTCTTAGGGCGTGATCCGTATCTATGATATTCCAAATTCCACATTTGAATCAAGCGATGAAGAAGATGATGATGAAGATGATGGTGATGATGAAAATGAAAAAGGTATGTTCTGTATAATAGAACACTTAAATTTTTAATTTTTATTGAATATTATAACTTTTATTTACTTTGGATACCTTCTGGTTCAAGTCTTGTTATGGGGGGAGGGGTGGTTGGCAATCGTTTCCAAAGGATGAGAAGATTAGGCTTGTACAAAGTTACCATCAGCCAACATGGCGATCACTGTTTATTCTTTCAACCACACCTTTGGGATTGATTGTAAACCATTCGTTTTTATTTCAGATGTTGAGGATGATTGATATGCTACTCCAGTCCATGGGCATCTGCTTGAAACATGACTAGTACAACAAATAATACAACGGAATTACACTTTTCACCACATTCCCAGCCCCACCCTAATTTGATAGCCCCCTCCCCCCGCTACTAATGTATTCAATTGCAAGTTCGTTTCTCAAATGTCCATGAATCAGATCTAAATGTTCTCCATCAAGAAATAAGAATTCAAAGGTGAAAATTAAAATCCACATTCAATGTCACGTATATCTAATTTGACTTTGCATGCAAAATTTTGCGGAATTCATATTCCTATCGAACTCATTTGTTTTATTAGTAATTCGATCTTTCCATCTTTTTTCTTCTTAAAAGAAGCCATTCGTGGCAAGTATGGAGAAAGTGTTGCTAGCAGGATAATAGGAACCAAGTCTTGGGCCCGGCTCGCGCTTGAAACAAATTTTTGAAATGTTCCAATCCATATCTTGGACGCATACAGCTTGTCCTCGATAATAATAGCTTGTCCGTGACAACGTAGCCCTTTAGAGTCGTCACGCAATGATTTACATGGGAAGTAAAGCGTTGCGTGACGACACCAAGGACTTATGCATTGGAGACTGAGTCCCATTAGGCAATGTCACATATCCCGTAACAGTTCAGCAATACTTGAGTATTTTCCATACTAGTAAAATATCCCGCTCTTTAACTTAAGATCATTTGCGTTTAAAATGATTTTGAACGATTTGAAGATGTTTCTTGCTTTCTACTACATGCATATGATGGGCGATGTGAGTACTTAATACTAGTGACTGACGTTTTTATCAAAGAAAAACGAGGTTTTGTTTGTTGTACGCAAAATGAAAGCAGTACTACATCGGCGCCTTTGAAGATACGTCTTTAGCGAACAAGTGGAAAAGCAGGGGCGCAGTTTGCGTAGTCTTCTAATTACAAAAATTTGACAATTTTTTAAATTATTCAAACAACTTTTACGAGAATTTAAGTTATATTGCAACAAAGTTTTTCGAATTTTGTAAACATGGGTGCATGGTGTGCACTGTTCCGTTAACTACACCCTTCAAATCACGTCATGCGTTTATCACCAGACTCGATTCTCACATGCTTCGTTGATTATCTTCCCAAAATATACACTTCCACATTTCGGTGCGATCTCGTGTCCGAACCAGTGTTGATCCTCGGTAACGTCGTTAGGATCATGCGACAGTCGTTACGTTATCTCGGATGCCCACACGCAACCTAAACGTCTTACTTACTTGGAAACTTTGAGAGACAGAAATGGAATTTTTTGAAGTTGTTTAAAAATAGCTATCCGGTGTCGTACGATACGTATAGGATCTTTTGCTCACGAACGTCAGTCTAATGTGCCTAGTATTTTTCATTTCTATATTGATGAAATGCTTGCAAGGCTAATTTTGTACTGCAAGACTAATTTTGTCCTGCAAAACTATTTTTGTTCTTGCACGTTTTTCGGCTTTCATCGTCTTGTCCTTTTAATCGCATTAAAAGAACGTGCTTTGACATGCAAAGCCTTGAACCAATCAGTGATTACCACGAACAGCGTGACTAATATTCTTGTTCGTCATGGGTTGTATTTGCATAGTCTAAACTCTTCAAGAAGGCAAACATGGTTCGCAATTCTCTCGCATTTTCTGTCATTTGTGCTCTCTTACTTGGAACGCGGTTGACATTGAGCGAGAAATACGAAGCCAGTGCTCCTAAGGTTGAACTAGCACTGTACTATGAAAGTCTCTGCCCGGACTGCCAGCAGTTTATCGAGGAGCAACTCTACCCAACCTACAAGAGAGTGAGTGAAATCTTCAACCTCACGCTCATACCTTATGGCAATGCTTATGAATCTAGAAAAGGCAGTCAATGGCACTTCGAATGTCAACATGGAAAAGAGGAATGCATTGGGAATATAATCGAAACCTGTGCTATTTCAATTTTGAGGAATATTACTGTTTCGTTTCCGTTCGTACACTGTTTTGAGAAGAATATAGACGATAGAAACCCACACAAGGTGGCAGAGGAATGCGCTAAGGATCTTGGTATAGATTACTCTCCAATCGATGTCTGTCAGGGAGGGCCCTTGGGAAATCGGTTGGAGCACGAGATGGCCCTCGAGACCGACGCTCTCGAGCCGAAACATCAGTACGTGCCGTGGATTACGTTGAATGGAAAACACACCGAAAAGATGCAAGACAAGGCGCAGGATAATCTGCTGAAGCTCCTGTGCGAGTATTATACTGGACCTAAACCGCCCGCCTGTGAGAACCTGCATCCTGGACGGTGTTACAAACCCCATCATTAGTCTTCTGTCTATCAGGCCCAGTTCAGACGTTGAACTTGTACCTCGTCGAATCTAATGCAAATTTATCAAATCTTATGTTTCTACTCATTATCATCTCATTTACATTGAATTCGACACGCCAAAAGTTCGACGTCTGAACTGGGCCTTAGATTTATTTTGGCTGTCAAATTTGATTGACTCGTGCAGAATGGTTTGCAGTGGACAAGCGACGCCATTTTGAGGTAGAAGAATTGCATTGTAATTTTGTGTTTGTTCATTCAATCCAATTCAATCAGGTTTTTTTCAAACTTGAATATCGCCAAACAAAACGTTTGCAATCATCTCTCATTTATTTTCAGCTATTATTTCCAAAGACTGAGGTTTTGTTAATTCTTACTTGTGAATTCCGATTTTCCAAGAATACCAATAAAGTCGATTATTTTTTCAACTTTTGTCAATGAAAAACGAAATTGAAAGATGCTCTTTGAGTGGCATCTTTGAGTAGCACGGTAAGGTCCTGAAATTTCCTCGCTGCCAAATTTGCAGGAAAATGGCAGAAGCGCATTGTAAGCACGTGACCATTTTTCCTGTAGATCTCAATTGTTTTAGGTATATGGGTTTCACAATTTCGTCATCAGTCACACATTGCTTTTTTGCGCTAGGTCAACGTTCCCACTATATTATGTGGCTGAGTAACAGACCTTCCCTGCGCTTCTGTAATGACAGGCGATACAGTTTCGAGTTGAAATGCGCTTTTCTTTTTGCGCCAGGTCGAAGTTGCCCCACTATATTATGTGGGCCGAGTGTTGAAACTTCCCTGTGGTTCTATAATGGCCGCGAAACAACAGTTTCGAGTTGAAATGGGTTTAGACATAGATCCTTTCTTCGACTGGCTTTGTTAACGTTGTATATGTAACGAAGACACTAGGATGAATAGATAAAGAACGCCTGAAGGAAATGAAGGTTTGATGGTATTCTTCGTTGGCATGGTTACGTGGGGGGGGGGGGGATAAAACCTTCATGCACGAAAGCAAGAATGAAAAATTGTAGTCACTTTTTGATATGGAGTGCTTTTATTTTGAATCACGTTTTATGTTAAACCGATTTTTTTCTTAATTTTCTATCATCATCATCGTGGCCACCTTGACAATCGCCCTCGCACCTTACCCTTATTAACCACTTCGTTGCTGTTGTATTTTCTTCGTCTTGAGGACGTTCTACCCGGAAACAATAGCCTTCTATTTCAGTTCTTATCTAACAATTCCACATCTAATTTAACAAACTATTGTATTCCTTCAATTCTCCTCAATATGGTGTCAACGAGCTATAACACAGAAATGCATCGTGGGTAAAATTTAGTGCCACGTCACTTGAGTGTCAGTGTCTTGGAGTGAAGTCAGTAGAGCTAACCTCAATCATGAATGCTGTATATTTTGCTTGTCTGTTGGTAGTCAGTGTCTCTATTCTTGCTACTGGTTCATCTGGAAATCCTCCTAAAGTAGACATCACGCTGTACTACGAAAGTCTATGTCCCGCTTGTAAAGAATTCCTTTTGGAACAACTTTATCCAATATTTCAAAAGGGCGGCGAGATCATGGATATCACTTAAGTCCCGTACGGCAATGCCAGGGAAGCACGCTACAGGGATAAATGGATTTTCTACTGTCAACATGGACAAGCTGAATGCATGGGGAACTTGATCGAAACTTGTTATATCACACATCAAGGATGTAAAGGTACATCTTCCGTTCATTCACTGGCTGGAATATTATGGCCCTACACACACAAATATAAAATACTGTGCTAGTTTGAGTGGAATTTGATTTTGGTCCCATCTACGAATGTGTAAACGGTCCAGAGGGTAACGCACTCCAGCATGCGATGGCGCTGAAGACTAACGCGCTCAACCCTCCACACCAGTTCGTCCCATGGATCACTCTGAACGGAGAATACACAGATAAGATACAGAATGAAGCGAGTACCAATTTATTACGACTAGTGTGTGCCACGTATCAAGGTGCTAAACCTGACGCTCGTGAGTAACGAGAAGTTCCCATGTCTCTTCTGTTCAGCAGGAATGCGTTAAGATAGTCGGCGTGACTGCCACGCAAAAATAGATGTTTTGAATATTTGATTGATGTAAAAGCTAATGGCTTAATTACTAATAAATCTTTTCTGCAAAAAAGGCTTCGAGCAAATGTCTTTGTTGAAAATGTTGAATGAACCTCAGTGAAAAATGACTGGTGACGAACGAACGAACGAACGAAAGAAAGAAGGAAAGCGAACGAATACGATTGGTAATAGCGAACGGCGTGAAAATGAAGCTTTTCAGTGCTCTGTGAACGTGGGATATTGGTATCCATGACTACAACCCTTCGAACCGAAAGCGATGAGGTGGCACGGCCGGTTACAGGATTTTCTCCAGGGGAGCATGCACCTGTAGTATTCACATAATAATAGTCTGGAAGAACACATTCCTGTCCTTAGGGGAGGGGATATACACCTCAAACACCCTCCCTATAAATTCAACACTATCCCCCCCCCTCCCATTTTTTAAAATAATTAAGAATACTGAGCTTGCATTTGAACCATCTTTTATTGATCTTGACGTCTTTTAGCTTACAAATTCAGCTATTAATAGTTCACGTCTTACGTCAATTACGTTTATCTCACATCTAATAACTACGGTTTTTCTATTCTGTTCATCAAGATATCACTTCGATACCTTGCTCTTTCTTGACCACTTCCGTTCTCACTTTGGTATGTTAGGCTTGTAAAGTGGCATTCGGCCGTAGGTGCTTTGAAAGAAAGGGTTGACGCTACCATTTGCTAGCGATGGAGTAACTGGCCGTCCATGTATACGTATAAGTGAATATTGTACGTTCGTATGACTAACCTCGGGCGTAATTCTGGGCAAACCTTATGTTTATAAACCCTTTGAGGTATACCACGTGGTCTCGTTTTTGAGTGGGCCTGGGACTACCATTGAAGATATTATGACGAATGATCATGTTGGTATCGAAACCGTCATAAAGGCATGACTCAAAACATCCCTGATCATTAGAAAGACTGAAATGAGGCTTTAGGAACACGAGTTTATCTTTTTGGCTGCTCCAGTACTGCCTCTCTGTGATCAGCTCGGTATTTAACCAGTCTATATTCACCAAATCCAGACCACATACGTTATTGTTTACGGACACGCTATCCGTTTCAATAAACTGAGACCCAACTCCAAAGCCATTGCGGTCCCTCAAGAATAAGGAGTGTTGCACGACGCTGTCGCGAACGTACAGGAAACGAAGTTGTCCTTTCCGAGCATCGTTGCTTGTCGGGGGGGGTTTCACTCAAAAAAAACACACAGTAGTGTACATTGAATTCTTTATTTCTGGTAGACCCGCCTCTAAACCACAAGCGAACTCCATCCAAGAGAAGATACTTAAAGGACGACATTACTCAATGCCTGTGAACGGACTGTATTTCCTATTTGCAGTTTGTAAGCCATGTTTGCCGAGGCCTTGATCACGGATACACCATTCCTTGAACCATGGGGTTGAACGGAACCGCGAATAACGAGGTTTCTGCTGATATTGTATGTTCCGGGTGGGAAGTAAACCTTGTTGGTGTTGCTATTTGTAGCGTGGTCTAGGACTGTCTGGATAGCTTGTGTATCATCAGCTATACCATCGCCAGAAGCTTCGACTGTCAATGCTGTGGTAGCATTAGGATTCCTGACATCTATCATTCCATTGGTGTAGGATTGTGGATCTGTCTCAGTTGCAGGACGTTGGTTGGAGCCGGAGAACCGAAGGGGAAAAAAGATAGAACAAAAGACGTGGGGACCGACCGGTCAGACAGACTTTCAAAATTCAATTTATCCGTATCACTAAGGCTTTGTCTATTAAATGAGACTAAGATGCTCAAAGAACTAAGTGAACGCTAAATATCTTGGAAAACCTCACCACCAGTTTGCCTTTTTGCGTTTTCTTTATATAACGTTGGTTGCTGATGGAATCGATGCGTTTTGAAGATACTGTGGTAATTCCCTCACGAGCCCTGCGGAACGAAAAGCAAAATTTGTCAAAAACTTTAAACATCAAATACGCACAGTACGAGAAAAACGTTGAGTGTGGTTCATATAAGTTCCCACAACTGCGCTAGAATGACAGCACTCTGAAGCAAAAGAGTGAAGATGTTTGACTTCATCTTTTGGCCGACAACCAAAGCAAGGACGAAGACTAAAAACACTTGAAAAACAGGACTATATAGTAGTCTGTGTGCAACAGGTATCACGTGTTTTGAAACCGCAGCTAACCTCTGTAATTCACCTTCAGGTATTTTAATAAACGTATCATTTCTCACAGAAACGGGCAATGAAGTTCATTATTTTAATTAGAAAAAACTTTGTATTAGAAAAACTAGTGATAAGATGGTACAACGTTTCGACATCCTTTTATCACTAGCTAATGCAATGCTTCAAACCATCGTTGCTAATAAGATCTTTAGAAAAAACTTATAACAATAAGTAATGTCTTAAGTAATGTGTCGTGATGTTTTTCCATTTCAGACCACGTGCCAATCCCTTGAGACTTAGACCCTTTGTTTGAGGCTCATCCATATTAATCTATCTTCCCAAGCGTCTTAAAACGCATCATTTCTCACAGAAACAATGAAGTTCAATTTTTTAATTAGAAAACTTCTCAAGTATCTGTGAACCTGGTACATTCTGGTATACGAGACATGTCTTACAGTCAATGTCCACCGAAAAAAAGCATTTAGACTAAAAGAAATGTCACGTGATTCATTTGTTTATTTGTTTGAAGGGATGAAAGTTCAAATCTACCCTGTAGCGGAATAATAAATATAAGCTCTACGTACACAATGATTTCATTTAACAAGCATTTTAGAGGGAGTTTTTAGGTATTTCATGATATTTGTTTTAGTCTAAATGTGTTTTTTCGGTGGACAAGGTTAATGACACTGACTGTATATGCAAAGCACCTGGAAATTTACAGGCGCAACAAGTAGCACATTCAGAAGTTGTGTAGCAAGTCGTGAAGCAAGTCATGGATGATTCCAGGAGCGCATCATTTCACTTGGTTTTATATTTTGTTATTGCATGTTGTCATCCTTACAAGTTAAGTATCGATCATTAAACCTAATATGGGTAATGGCATTGACGTTTTCACACTCCCACCTGGAGACCTTCCCCCATCTGGAAGCACGCTGTCAACCCCAACTCCACCCCCCATCTAGGCCGGAAGTACACAATCCGACTTGCTACAGCCCATCTGGCACACAATCAGACCT
>JAAAQI020205214.1:0-20924 GCA_011800005.2 Stichodactyla mertensii
CAGAAGAGCATCCAGTTCTCTTAACCGAAGCACCCTTGAACCCCAAAGCAAATCGTGAAAAAATGACTCAGGTAAGAAATTTATAGCAATCTGAATTGCATCGGCGTGGCGCTTTGAAGCCACACCCCGAAAAACTTTGAGCCAAACTGTTCTTCTTAAAATGATTGCAACATGAAATTGATTCGATCTCCGCGGAAATCATCCAATTTTGTTCTCTTTGCTTTCGTAAAACAATTTTTCGTCCACATCTTTTTTAGTTTAAGGCTATGTAAAGTCGATTAAGAGCTTCGAGTCAAAATAGTTTACATATTCCAAATTGTCCTGTTGATCTCTTTACAAGCATGATGACTTGGCTGCCTGTCTTTTTTTTTTTTTTAATTTCCTGAAAATTAAATATTGATTTCATTCTTGAAATGGAACGATTTTAAAAGCTGTCATCGGAAAAAATTGAATTCTGTGAAGGAAATCTTTGGCAACGGACTACATGTGCAAAAGGAGATTCTTCTCAAGATCATAATGTACAAAAAATGTACAAGTCCTGAATGCGGGACAAGTGTACCATCTGTACGTGGTCCTGACTAAGTGGGAATAGTTCTTTTTACATTCAAAAAGGTTGATGGATGGTGTGATATTAATTTGTATTTTACAAATTCATTCTAGATCATGTTCGAGACCTTCAACAGCCCTGCTATGTACGTAGCTATTCAAGCTGTGTTGTCCCTGTATGCCTCTGGACGTACAACTGGTATTGTCATGGACTCAGGAGATGGTGTCACCCACACTGTACCAATCTATGAGGGTTATGCACTTCCCCATGCTATCCTTCGTCTTGACTTGGCTGGTCGTGACTTGACTGACTACTTGATGAAGATCTTGACAGAACGTGGTTACTCTTTCACTACCACAGCTGAACGTGAGATTGTCCGTGACATCAAGGAAAAGCTCTGCTATGTTGCTCTGGACTTTGAACAAGAAATGCAGACAGCAGCCTCCAGCTCCAGCCTAGAGAAGAGCTATGAGCTTCCCGATGGACAGGTGATCACCATTGGTAACGAGAGATTCAGGTGTCCTGAAGCATTATTCCAGCCTTCATCCCTGGGTCTGGAGTCCAGTGGAATACACGAGACCACATACAACTCCATCATGAAGTGTGATGTAGACATCCGTAAGGATTTGTATTCCAACATAGTATTATCAGGAGGAACCACCATGTATCCTGGTATTGCTGATCGTATGCAGAAAGAGATTGCAGCACTTGCACCATCAACCATGAAAGTAAAGATCATTGCTCCACCAGAGAGGAAATACTCTGTCTGGATTGGAGGTTCCATCCTTGCTTCTCTGTCCACCTTCCAACAGATGTGGATCTCCAAGCAAGAATATGATGAATCTGGCCCAGCTATTGTCCACAGGAAATGCTTTTAAGACCTGTCTACATGTAAACGCCATACTGCTTGTCCAAGTCTAGAGAGCACCTTGAAAACCATCCCATAAAAAGCTTTTACCTGTACGTTTTAGTTCAAAGAACATGTTTATCATCTCTTTCCCGATGTATTATGGCCAGTATTTCGCTCTGTCCACCATAACCAATAGTTTCTTATAGTTACTAATAAAATGCCTTACAAAACTTTTGCTTGGTCTCTTGTTCTTTATAAACTATATTTTACCCATTTATGAACTTAGAGTGTTTTATAAAAAATAGGAATAACAAACAGCCAACCATCAGTTATTTTTATTACTATGAAGTCAGTTGAATGAAGATAAAATAGATCATACAAAATACAAGAAAATGAAATTATTTTTATATTTGGTTTTATTTTAAGTAATCATTTCAACTTAAAGAAAGGGAAAATTGACATTTTTCTAACCAGGCAAATGGTGAAGGAGCTGATTTTTATGGGGAAAAAATATTATAAAAAGGTGTATTTACAAGAAAGAAGTAAAAAATAAAAGTATTTCCATTGGAAATTATGCATCAACTAGAATCTACAAATATGCATTTTGATTGATTGATAAACTATTTTGATTTTCATAATCAAAATATATAGATCATGCAGAATTGGATTGAAATATCAAAGTTTATTTACAATAATGGTTTTGCATTGCCTTGTATTTCTTCCTTTTGCAAGGACAGGTTCACATTCCAGTATACAGGAATATGAAGAATTTCAATGCAAGTATTGGAGTGATTTATTCATTGCTAGAATACTGAGCTGTTATTACAGCTAAGCCCACAAGATAATCTTTTGTTTTAAGAATTATTTAAGAGGCTATCAGGTCAATACAATGCATATTAATTTGAATCTCATCTGCATGCAGCTGTAACAACAACTATTACTCTTTGTACATGTGGGTTGTACAGTATTTTCTAGGGATAGGTATCAGAAAGTGTTGGCATGTTGTATTGGCATGTCTTTGTTGTTATGGGGCTTTTACATTTATTATTATGTGTGTGTGTGGGGGGGGGGAGTCGGCAACACTGTGGGAGGGTTTATGTATCTTGAAGAAGTCTTGTGGGGGGTATAGAGCTTTTAAGATGTCACTCCTAAGAGAAAGCAACTTCCCAGTCCAAAATGAAAATCATTTCTGTGAAGATATTTCTCCATTTTGTCTTTATAGCAGGAATTATTGTACAGAATTCTGATTGTTACAGGTGAAGGATCGATTGTGAATAATAATTTTGGCTTTATTTTAGCAGATTTTTTGAAAAATTAAAATTGGACCCAGAAATACGTCACAACTTAATAGGTCTATTTAGCTGCAGGTGTGAGACAGAAAGTATGACTGCAGTCTTGGAGGTTGTAGGGCATTATGTAATTTTTATCCTCCACAAAGGAGGATTATGAAATGTTTGGTAACCAAGGCCAAACATTTTGCTGACCCCCCCTGATCCCTCTTCTTGCATAATAAATGAAAGGCATTATGAATAACATAATATACAGTCATGTATTTTGGTGGCAATGGCAGCTGCTAACTGTAAATTGCTTGAGTGACCTTCTTCTTTCTTGTTTGAAGCATGTCATAAAAAGGGTCGAAAATCATGCTAGCCCTGAAAACCCAAAAGTAACAATTAACCACTAATCACCTCATAAAGTGGATAGTAGCAGTATAAATAGAGCTTCTGCTTACTTTATACACTTTATCCATGTTTCTCTTTCCTCTTCTGAGAATGCACATATACGATAAACATCATGGTGGCCTAAAATATAAAATATACAAAGTATGTCCAGGTAAACACCAACAGAGTATGTCCAGGTAAACACCAACAGAGTATGTCCAGGTAAACACCAACAGAGTATGTCCAGGTAAACACCAACAGAGTATGTCCAGGTAAACACCAACATAGTATGTCCAGATAAATACCAACAATGTGCTGAAATGCTCTATCAGTACATGATGTCATCTCTGTAATTGAACACTTCAATTACTTGTTCATCAGCAATCAATTCATACCTTCAACAACTTTTCCTTCAGAGTCTGTTTTACATGCCTTGATAAGACCTGATGCATTATCTGCTGAGTAGATCTCAAAACAGTACTAAAACAAAAAATAACAAGCATCAAAATAAAAAGTCAGTTACACTATGACATGAGTACATGCGTACTGAAGAAATAGATAATAATAAAACAATAAAGACTTTCAATAAATAAGTATTGTTTACAAACCTTTCTTTTGGCATCATTTACTTCTCTGACCTGCAGATTCTCCAGGGGTATAATTCCACGAGGTTCCCTGTCCTGTAATTTCATGGTATCATAATTAACAAAAACACCATTTCCAAGTAAGAATAGTGCTGCACAAAGGTGTTCTCAGAATCAACAGGAATTTCATTTTTTTTTCTTACCCCAACATTCTTAAAGTAGTATAGACAGTTGTCTTTTAATATAAAATATCTTTTTCTCCAAGTTTTATGAAGACCACCTAAAAAATTTGAACAACAGAAATGAACATTAGATGCTTACTATAGTGGGACAGATGAAATGGGTCAGCGTGTATGGGATTAAGCTGGATAGTTTGGCAAGTACTTGGATAGATTGGGTGTGCCTAGCAACACAGTCACAAGCAATTCTGGGTGGCATGGGAGGCGTACACTGTGCTGCCTCTCACTGCTGTGAGCCCAACAGGTCAGGTTGACAGTTCAAACCCTGTGGATGCTATATCTTAGTAGAAATTGTTCGATGTGTTGTTCTCCGACTTGCCATGAAGGTTTTTTCTTCAGATTTTCTGGTTTTCCTCCATAAAACTCAACTTGACTTGAGTGGCTTGAATGTTGTGTGCTGAAATACTGAATGTAGTGGTAGTGTGTGTGGAGCAAACCTCGCAGAAAAGCCCCTCACAGGGAGTGATGGCCAGTAGTGAAGTAGCTGGGGGTTTTATTGTGAGGGTATTACTATATTCTCACCTTCTTTGACAAGAACACCTTCTCGATCAGGGTTGAAGAAGGTTTGTGTAATATCATTGCCATCATCTTCAGGAATCTTAAATGCTTCATTCTTTATACTTTCATATAGAGTCTACAAGATACAAATGTTTTAAGTCGAGAAAATCAATAACAAAAGACCAAGATATGAAAACTTAAACTAGTACTACATGTATTTTGATTGAAATGAATCTTACAAACAACCAAGAGATGCAGAGAAAGTAGAATCATTGTTTGGCATGTATTCTTATATACTTACAACAAGAAAGTCTTTGTCTAAATCAGCTCCACAATTTATACCTTTGTTCATTTGAATAAATTTCTCAACTGTTGGCTACAACAAAACACATCAACACAGTACATTTTGAAATTTTGAATCTTATAAAATGAATAAATATAATAAATTTACTATCACAGATATTAATATAAGGATATCAAGTGGTGTGAAAAAATGAAACAGACTGACCTTATCTTTTACACTTGGATTATGCAAACTCGTATTTAACAGAATAATTGAAAAACTTAGGACATAACAGGTATCTAGGTTAAAACAACAATATTTGCATGTTAGTTCTTGTTTATCATTGTAATTCAAATGGAAAAGTGGATACACTTTGGGTTTTCCATGTGGGCAGAAAGGAGAAGGGAAAGGTGACCTTACCATCTCTGAAAACACATACAATACCCAGTAGGAAAAGGGAACATATATAGCTAACAATAGGAGCCATGAACACACTTATGAATAAAAATAAAATGGCAATCACATAAACCATTTTCCTGTGGACTGTTCTATAGAGCTTACCAGTAGAGGTGAATAATCCTGGGTTATCTTTGCAGTACTGTTTGGCAAAGGCTTCCATCATTCTGTCAATCTTTTGAGCCTCTCCTGGAAGTCGAAAACTCCATAAGAACTCCCTAAATGTGAAAGAGATATACTGTTAGGAATGCCTTGTGTTTAAAATTGATGATAAATATTATGATAGGATACATGATTTTCAAACACAGGCATAATTAGAAAGTGAAGGTGATTTAAACGAGAGGAAAAGATTAACAAACCTTAGAGCATCCACAAGAAGTTTATCCTCAAATTTGTGCAGTACTACAAATTTATCAAAAACTTCCAAGTTGAATTCTTTACTGTAACAAAATTAAATATTTCAGTATAAAGAAAACTTGCAGTCCATTATAACTGGTAGTCTACTTTACAAGCAGTGATTTGTACTATTTATACTGGCTCACATCTCAACACTCACTTTTCTCCAAGATAGTTGCCAATCTGTGTCTTGTTAAGGCCTTCACCAGAATACAGAAAGTCTGCAACATCCTCTGCCGTCTTGTTGAGCAATCCATTAGACACAAGGTATTCTATACCCTAGAATCATGAATATTTTTAATATATGTTTGATTTAAAAAAAAACTTTAATGCACACAGGTTTTCATAAAGGATTTGTTGATTTCTTTCCAGGGATAAAATACCAACTAAAACAGATGGTATTTTTGTTTTTGTTGTGGCTGTAGCAAACTTGCAAAGGTTAACTGTTTTATAAATAGCTACTTAACATTTATTCTACATTAATTAACTAAAGATTTCTGCTTTCAGCATGACATGTTATACCTGTAAATATCACCTGTAAGCAAACACTAAGGTATGAATATTAATACTAGAAACTCCACTATTTTTATTTCAGGCCATGCAAATTAAATTAGATTAACACTGATCCCTGATGAAGGCTCTGAGCTGAAAGGTTTGAAAAATAAAATATCAACACAAATAAACCACTTTGTTTATCTAAATTAATACTGTAACTAAATTTTAACTAAAGTTTTTGGTCAAGTTTTCATGATCAAGGTGGAATGGTGAACAAATTTTCCTGATTATATGAAGTGATAACAATAACAATAACATTTAATTTCTCACCTTTTCTGGGTGCAAATTAAATTTCTTTCTCCCAATAGCTTTCTGCTTCATTTTCATGTCTTCTTTTGAACTGAAACAACATTTACAAGCCATATTTATTATATAGAATAAAATGACACAGTTCAAAGAACTGTAATTTTATAGTAAACATTACAACTGGTGATCATCATCCACAATACACAAATGTTATGCTAATGTGCCTCACTGATCAAAAATATGAAACACAATTCTGATAACAAATGATAGGAGAACAAAGATTATCCTTTTGTGGCTAAATAAAAACTGTTATTAATTCTAGTTAAAGTGAATTTTAAAAATACCCCAAACATAACATATGTATAAGTTTGATTATTAAATTAAAAATAAATAGAAACACAGAAGTCCTCTACATTATGATGAAAGAAGAAATTACAACCAAGGCATAATTTGAACCACAACATACTTAATGTACAATTGGATTTCAGCTGTTTTGTTATTAAGATATTGAGCCACTAATGATTCTAGTTGTTTTGTTTACCCTGATAAGTCTTGCTGATCCAGAGAATCCAATTCATTTGTCACTTGAGCAATTTCTGCTTTAAGTTGCTGAAAAAGAAAAAGAATTATTTAAACATAGATTATGAAAATATATAAATAACATAGCAACTAAGTTAACTACCTGAAAATGGCATTTTTACATTTTTAATCAATTGGCAGGACAAATTAATTTATGTGCACAGTTTAAAAGGTAATCAGATCCTCTGAGAAAGTAAAGAATGATAAAATACTGAAAATACATACACATACAATGCTAATTCAATTGACTCCACATGGAGGTATGTTACATTAATTTTACAGATGACATTAGATTGGGATCTTCAGATTGGTATCTATCGATACTTTTGTTGCCAAACCATCCCCAATACACATCTACTGCTCTTAGCAATGTGAAGTTAGAGCATTGAAACTTAGTAAATATAAAAAATTTATGTTCCTCTTAGATAAACATCAAATTTGTTGTTAGTTAAAGCACTTATTATTGAATGTATTCAAACGTAAATTAAAATATAAAGATAAAATAGATTCTAACAAAATTGAAAAAAAAGGAACCAACATGAACAGGAATTAATATAGCTTGGATCCAGCAGTATTTGGAATCAGTATTGTACATTGTTCACTAAACCAGTAATATGTTAATAAAGAATAGAAAGAGTGTAACTAGTGGTTAAAACATACATCTTCTTCTAAAAACTGTTCTTCATCAAGATCCATCACAGAACAAGCCATTTCAACAGCATGTAAATCATATACAAGTCAACTCTTTCACCAGGCTTTATTGACAACCATAAGGCAAGTCATGACATATCTTTCTGCTAAGACCTCTACAGCTTACTCTTCAGCATGCACATGAATAATGAAAATTGCTATCTTGGTAATAGGGAGGGGAGAGTGGATAAAATATTCTTTAAGAAAACTCCAAAAGCTATTGTACATCAGAGAACTTTCATTCAAAACCTCAAGTTCAGTCCTACTGTTATAAAAAGGTTTGAAATATACAAGGTAATTTTATTCCATGTATACATACTGTAGGAGTTTGGAATGTGACAATTTGCATTTCAAATAATATGCTGATGAGAGGTCATTTAAACAAGAGAAACAACTTATAGTTTGTATGTATATGAATAATAAATACCTTGTTTAGTGTGGCAATTTGTGAATTATTAACAGTCTATCATTTAGACTAGCAGAAAAAGAAATCGAGTTTGTCTGTGATATTTTTGATAATAAAATACTGTCATGTCATGTGCAATAGCATGGAATCTAATTCACACAGAGTTTGATCCAAAAGATTTTGCATTTGAATAACTTTATTTTTAGGTATAATTCTGATGAGTGGATTAAACTTTGTAGATCAATGACAAAAACATTCCCTCACTGAATAGGCTAATTTATTTTTTAATTAATAAACATCATAAATAATTGATTCCAGACAAAAGGAAACAATTCTTTGTTTAATTAATTTTAACAGAATGCAATACAAGGATATTCCAAATCAATCAACAGCCAACCATCTGTCCCGTGTGTGGCATGATTATATCCATTCAAGGCAGATAAATCTACCACAGACTGTTCAGTGACACACAGATTGTTGGCAAACTGATACCCAGTAACCCAGGTGACGTCAAATAACCAAACACCTTGGAAAACTTATCGTGTCTGGAAAAATAATCTCAAACTTAAATGCAACCACTGAATGCATTTTTGTCTTTTCCTGTATCAATAAATACAAATATTTGGGGTAATGGAAATAAAGTATTAAAAAGATAAAAAAGCCTTAATTTCAGTAAAATTTTTATACAGAAATGTATAAATTATACACATTGACATGAACATTAATCTAAAGGGTTTATAAGAGATTTAAGTGTAATAATGAAAGACTTACCTCAATTTCTACCAATAATTGGGATTTTCTTTGTCTTATACTATTCAACAAGGCTTGTTCTTTAGCTGATAAGCCTGTAATAATCAATACATGTAAGTATAATTTTTGTTATACTGTGTACAAATCATGCTCTAAAAACAATCAATGAATCCCAATGGCTTTTGAGTTGACCTGTCTGTCTTCAATAACTAAATTAACACCTCTATTCTGCTGGTAGAGGTCTCTTTCTACCTCCTAGTGTTTGGAATGGATGTCCTTTCTCCAACCAACAACGTACAGAGGGGAAGAAAAATGACCTCTAACAATAAGATTTTTTTGTTTTGAAATATCATACAAGTGAGACTATCGAGTCAATACAATGATTATAGTCACACTTGTATTTCAACCACTGGTATCTATAATATCTGCCATTTATCCATATAGCATGTAATTTAAGCAATACAGGAAGTAATTTAAACCTCACAAGCTCAATTTTTCGAAAAAAATTCCAAACTAAGAAAAGCCCATTATGTGCCTTTCAAGTTTGTCATAAAATCCTTGATATGCTAAAGATGTACAAAGTATGTGTGTAGAATTCTTAAAAATATTGGTTAATAACATAATGAATAAAACATGAGGTGTTTGGGAACACATACTGTAAATACCTAACATAACTAAATTATTGCACAGAATTTTAATTTAAAAAATGGATTTAATTCTTCCAACAATTAATACCATAATTCATTAAAGTACGTTAAATCACACATACAGGTATACATACAGGTTTAAACTAATATTAACTGTTGTTTAAGTATGTTATTTTAGGATAATATAAAACCACAGGAGGTACATGAGAAAACTTTGTGGTTTAGACTATTCAAATGTCATGTTTCATGTTTTTCACAGTTTAAATAGTGAGGAATTATAAGGTATTTGACATATCTGATGGACGATTGATTTATGAAAAATAAAATACCTATTGTAAATACATATTGCGCAGGGATTGTACAGTATCTGTCCAGGCATATCACTCTGATAACATTGAACCAAGAATGTGTTTTAACAGATTTAGTAATAGTTATTAAATAAATATGAATTAGTAATGATTTGTATGATGTGTGGTGTATGATATGCACAGATTACAATATTATCTTGTAGGACAGTAAATATATAGGATCTACTCTAACAAATATACATGCCGAGTTTAGTGTCATAATATTGACCTGTGATATAAGCTAAAAGTGAATAATGTTCCAGTAATGACAGATGTCAGCCTTCAAAATAAGGTTACAAACCAATGTTTTGCATTTTGTGGTACAAATCACAGAAAGGTGTGTAATTTAAGAGAACCTTGTTACTATGACTTACTTCGTTTCTGAATAATTATAAAAATATCTTATGTAATAGATCTAGAAGCGCTTTAAACGCATTTAAAGTTGGCTAAAATTAAATCCATAACCTTTTCGAAGATACATGGAACCAGAACAGAGCTGTTCCAGGCACAAAATGATACTAAAGAGTCAGATATTTGAGCGTGTAGTGTAGTGAAGTGTAAAGGCTTACCACTGATAGTGTCATTCCTTTCCGCTGTCATTCTTCTACCTCAACACAGCGGCTAAAAAAAACCGCTTTCTGCTTCAAACAAAACTCAGTAGTCGATCAGCTAGACTCCCCTTAGCACAACCTTTCCTGTGACTGTCTAAATGAATGGAAATAAGGCAGATTTCCGCCACAAAAATTCTTCAAATAGCGACGAACGTGACAGGACTACACATCGAATACAATACCCTTTGGTTGTCTTGCAAGAGGCTACTCTCAACCCCAGAGCCCTGTTGTTCTTACTGCGCATGCTCTTGACGAACTGCCAGAGACTTCGACTCTGGGAAACCCTACATTTTTAAGAACTGTGATTGGTTATATTTCGCGCAATAATTTGTTAATTAAAAAATCGCACTAGGAATGACAAGAGCCCTGGAAAAAACGATATCAGTTACCTTGTGAATCTGCAAAATGGTAGTTTAACTGTAAAGCAATAAAAACGGCTTTTTTCGGGAGTAAAATGAAAAAAACGTTGATATAGGGAGAGCGCGCTCTAACTATAATTCAAATTCGAGCATGCGCATTACATTTCTAAGAGTTTTGTTGGAAAAATGAGCTGGATGGCAAGATCTTGGGAACACATATCACTAAGTAAGGGACTGTTCATTAAATATCCCTTGGGGTGGGCTGGAGGAAAAGTAGGAGGGGAAGGGAAAAAATTTCACAGACCCCCATTCCATCAAAAACAATAGACCTAATTCGTTTGGGCGTATTTGTTTTCCCAATACAGGTCACGTGTCATTCCTTTGGGACTTTTTCCTTTGTCTAATGGTAACGCTTGAGAAGAACATTAATATGGATGAACCTCAAACAAAGAATCGTATTCCCAAGAGGTCTGAATTGGGAAAACATTACGCCCAAGCGAATTAGGTATATTCGCAGAAAAACAATTACTGGTCCATAGTTCAAGGTTGAAGAGTCATGACTGCAAATTTCTCGGAAGTCGGACAAAGTTTTGATACAAAAAAACGCGATTGAAATTCATGCCCATCGTACAAATCAATAGGTATGAGCCACCTTAAGGGTTAGTTTTCATTCATTTTTTTTTTCTACATAACCTTAGGGGTGTGATTATCTGTTATCGTAGTTTAAATTTTATTAAATTTTATTAATTTCTTTCAGCCTCCTGGTGTTCCTGGTGCAGGCATGGCTGCTGATCCGTACTTTGCTAGAATGGGTAAGTTTTCATACTATGCACAGGTTAAAAGGAAAAAAACGTTAAAGGAATAGTATATTTAAATAAATTGTTGATTAAATAAGGAATATAATTTTTTTTAGAATTAATATAAATACATGACATTTTGGCTGCTCAGGCTATGTCTATTGCATGCAAAAGCTTCAAAAGTACTCTCTCAATATCAAATTATCTGTTTTCTTGTGTTTTAGGTGTGATGGGTCAGATGCAGAGACCACCTGTGGCTCCACACGTCAACCCTGCCTTCTTCCCTGAAGGACCACCGGTAATCAAAATAGATCAATTTTTAATCAAAACAATTCAAACATATACCTATTTAATTGGTTTCGTTAGTTTAAAAAATAAAATGTTGTTTGCTCTAAGTTTCATATATGAAATGAATGACTCCAGACTTCAAAGTAATTTCACCACTTGAGTTCTGACTGTAAAACTGCATAGAGTTCACATTGAACTGGTCTTTTGGAGCTGTTTTTAGAAATTACATTTAATCAGAATTCAGAGGTGCTTTCCATTTAAACCAATCCTTCCGGTTGGAAATTCGTTTCCTCAAAAACGACGATAAATGGTACGCGTGTCTTCCAACCAAAAAGAGCAGGAAAACATATATGGTACACGCGTCTACTGGAAGACCCAAAAAGAGCGGGAAAAGGGGATTACCTCGATCGGAAGACCGAGTCGTTCGGAACTTTCCGATCGGAATTACACATACCATTTGTTTTTCCAACCGGAATTTCCGGTTTTTCCAGGGAAATGGAAAGCACCGCAGCAGTTAACTTGTCAATTCAAGGATGAAAGAGCAAATCAAGCTTTAGAGCAGATTTCGTATGACTTTCGGATGAACAAGGTCGTGGCACAGTCAAGGCACAGAAAGGCACGTTAAAAGTTTCAAAAACATCACGAATTCTGCCCTTCTGGGTTATTTCCACGGTCGTAGCAAGGCATGCTTACGGCACTGACTGTGCCATGAGCTTTTCACAGTATGAAATCTGCTCTAAGCAAGGGCTAGCAATAAAGAAGAGGCAATGGTGGCAACGTTGCCATGGATCAACCTCTGTATCTTTTCTGACTCCCAGAAGTGGTAGGGTTGAAACGAGGCAAACAAACGGGATTAGCGTTGAGACACTAGACCAGAAGCTAAGCTATAAATCATGTAGCCAAGGGAACGCTTGCAGTAATCAGAAGCTTTCACTACTGGCAGGTGGATCCAATCTTGAACTGCCAAATGGAAAATAAAGTAGCTGGTAAAATGTTTTGGGAATAAAAACTGTCTGGTTATTTTGTTAACTTATTTAAAAGCCTGAACTAGTCGTGTGTCTGAATTCTGCTTGAAACAGTGGCTATTAAAGTGGTTTTCATTAACCCGTGAAATACACTTTAGTGTATTACACTTTATCACACTCTAATTCTATTCTTTTCTTTTGTTGTCTATTTGACTATTACACTTTAATTAGTACACTTTGTTTCACGGGTTAATGAAAACCACTCTATCTCTGTGTTATCATTTTGCTTGTTACCTTGGTTGTTTTTGCTTGCTAATCAAATTGTTACTCTTATTTCACCAGCCTGAATTTGCTGCAGTTTCCATGGCTAATAGGTTAGTAGCATCCGTGTTGTTTTCAGGTCCTACTTGTGTTTATTTTTGACACTGAAGACTCAAGACTAAATCTTGAGTAAATAAGCAAGAGAGCGTAAATAAGCAAGAGAGCGTAAATAAGTGAGGGAAACTTCTTAATATTGCGCGCGTCATGTAAATTCCGTGTTTGGTCATTTTTAGTATTCGCATGCAGTTAACTTTCGCCTTACCCTACTCCCGTGCGTCAAAAATTGTGTTTTAATCTGGAGCGTCAAATTACGACCGTGCAGGGGAATAGGATGAGGTACAATTTTTGACGCAAGGAAGTAGGGAAGGCGAAAGTTAACTGAATACGAATGCTAAAAATAGCCCAACCAGGAATTCACATGGTGTACGCGATATTAAGAAGCTTCCCTCTCTTATTTGTAGTCTCTTGGTAAATGAGTCAAATCAATGAACATGAAACGATTATAGTTTGAAGTATGATTTGAGTTCTAATTTTTTTTTAATTAACACAATTTTGGTTCAAATGTTTTCCCTTCAGAGTTGATCCTATGGCAGGCCAGTATCCAGGAAGACAAGGTAAGCATCCTTATTTATATTCCTTTTCCATTTGCATTTGTAATTCTAAAATATACCGTTCGAAAATACTTCATCTCTATTCTTCACGAGCATGCAACAAAATCAGGCAAATGACAAATCTGATGCCATCTCCTGTGCATTTTTAGGCTTAAACCGTTAACAGGATTTTTAAGTGAGAATTTAAAATCAAAAGAAAGTTTCATGGGATTTTTGAAAGTTAGAAGTGTGGAATTCTGTGCCTCAAATATACATATATATATAATAAATGTATAATATATACACCTAACTGCAAGAACGTTGTCATACGAAAAAAGAACATTTGTAATTTAGTGGGATAGGAATTAATTAAAAGAGAAAAGAAGATCACTGAAGCTGAACTTCTTTTGTCTTTTAATTTATTCCTTTCTCACTAAATTACTAACGTTCTTGCAATTAGGTGTATATTTTTTCAGTATTTTCCTAAACCCACTATTCTCCTCCAATTTATTAAGCCTAGTTGTTTGTAGCTTGAAGCTTTATTTATCCTTGTGAGACAAAATGTAAACAATAACCGGAGCAACGATCTTCCTGTATTTATAAATGTCACAACATAAAGGAATGCATTTGATTGTTAATTTTTTATTTCAGATGAATACACAGAGTCTATCAAACGAAATACTGCAGTAGCTAGCAGTGCTATAAAGAAAGCAATGTCAGATGCAAACTCTGGAGATAATGAAAGTGGCATAGAGACTTTGGTAACAGCAGTATCGCTTATTAAACAGTCACCATCTGCTAACGACGAGACTTGTCAGGTAAGACAACCACTCAGGGGTCTTATAAAAAGAAGGCGTAACTGCCGAAACTCTATGATAATAGATTTCCAAATGGTTAGACCTTCAAAGTGGTTAGATGTACTATTTGTTTGTTTTATTTATTGAATTAGTGATTTGTTTGTTTGTTTGTTTGCTTGCTTATTTGTTTGTTGCTCGTTTGTATGTTTGTTAAAAGAATTATCTGCATAGATATAGCATACCCCGTAAGTCAGTGGTTATAGGTCTGCTCTGATCCTCCTCAGAGTTTATTTTTTTCCTTCCCAGATTTTAGTCCAGAATCTACAAAGCTGTCTACAGGGTCTGGAATCGAAAATGCTTGAAAGAAGGTTTGTATTAATGATGCAATAATAGCGTACTTTTATCCCATTTAGGCTATAATAGATAAATAAACACAAAAGAAAACAATAGAATCACTAGCAATGATTAGGATACTAACTTTAAGTAGACCACTGTACTCTTGGGCTGTCTTTCTTATGTTTAAAGTGCCCATCACCCGTCTGACAATATTGCCAGTTTTGATCCTATACGAGGGGAGCTGTTGGATGACCCAAAGATTTCATAGTTTGATTGCTGTATCTTGAAGTTACAGAGTTTTATTCTTATCATATGCTATTGACTGTGACTTCAGAGGAGTTATGTTTTGTTGTTGTTGTTGTTTCTTGTAACACGTAACGTGACTTTTATATGAAAACCAACTTGCAGTGATCTTTTTAAGAACAGGTACATCAAGTTGTCTGCATCAGTTAAGTTTTGCGTATGCAGGGACCATTACACCGCGCAGCACCCTTGTGAAATTTATCTCCTAACGCAGTTGTACAAAAGCTTCAGCCGAAAGTGTCATGTCTGACAGGGCCTTAACTTTTGGTGTTATTATTTAATATTCCCTACAGTATGAGTCGAGGCAAAGAAAGATACGAAGACAAAGATGAATACACTGGTAGTGACAGAGAAAGCTCAAGAAGACATCGGCGAAGAAGATCAAGGTCACGTGAGAGACGGTCCAGATCACGTGAAAGGCGATCACGGTCACGCGACCGAGATCGTGACCGCGACCGACACAGAAGTAGCAGAAGGTAATTTACAAATTTACATGGTTGCTAGTAGTATGTCCTCTCATTTTTCACGATTTCCGTCATCAAATCGTCAAAGCTGTTGTGATTCGCGAGGCGAAATCAAGTGAATCCACTTAACAATACTGATGCTGCAATGGCACCAACAGGGAAATCAGAGGATATGCCAGGTGAAGCTCTCTCTCTCTCTCTCTCTCTACCACGGCAATCAGGCAATCAAAAAGCGAAATTCGTAACAGTTGTGGTAAAATGTTTGTTTAATTGCTCCTGCACTGATTTTGTTTACATGTGATTATTAATGTTATGAAGTGAACAATCTTATTTAGTAAGCCAGTGTTTTTCACTCATTGAAAGAGCTCGCACACGCGTGCAGAAAAGATGCACATAAACTCTGCTCTTTCTCGGAGTTACCCATAATTCTTCTTGATTTAGAGCGTGCTAGGGTCTGGTCAGGAGACAGAGCATATGAAGGAGACTTCGGAAATTGAATAAAACTAAACATCGTTTTGATAAAGTTGATAAAACTGCGAAAGGAGGATTAAAATGGTTGAAGAAAATATAACAAATTGAACTTTTCCTATTCTTGTTTAGACATAGTAGGCTTTTTCCTCCAAAACTACTGTCCGTCTTCATTGTTTTTTCTTCCATGAACTCGCTCGCGTTCGTGCGCGAATCCTAAAGAATTGTGGGAAGCGCCAAGAAGTTGCATGGAGGCGTACGTCTGTGCTTGGGCTTTGGTGAAGGGGGGTGGGGGGTGGATGGGGGTCTAGTCAGATGTCAACCCTTCTGTGTGAGGTTATACTGGTGTTCTGATCATCAAGGGAGGTTGGCCTTATTTGTGGGGGAGAATCACGGCTAATGTCCCACATAGCTAAGACAGTATTTTGCTATTCATATTCAAAATGTCTCTATTAGTGTGGAGGTTTATAGAAGGATCTGATATGAACACAGTATTTAGAGTCTATGCCCATTTTTAAAACTCAGTTCTAAAGTGGCCACCTGGGCCCAGCTGTTCAAAGTTGACCAATGTCAATCCAGCTTTGTTGCCAAGACAACCGTTGTCTTCATAAAAGAACTAATCAAGTATTAGCATTAGCCAGGCTTTGAACAACAAACCCCAGGCAAGGCTGTGCTGATAAACAAATAAGGAATCCATTTTTCTGTCTTTAGGTAACAGCCATTGGTTCTCTCACGATTTGTTCTTCGTCTATGAAGAGACCTTGTGTCAGACAGGCGCATTTTTATAAACAACTTAGCAGTTATAAAAGTGTTTGTTCATGGCCATTATCTTTGTTTTACGGATCGATATGGAACATAGAAACTTGGAAGCGGGATGGATGTATCATCTCAACCAAACGGGAGCTTCCTGTGTGCTTTTATGAATATATCTATGGAGAGATCGGGCTTTTCATATTTCAAATTTCTGATCTTTAAATTTCCGTTTAGGCAGGTTCTTTCCCTTCATTCTTTTTTCTTTCCTTACCAACCTTCTCACTCTCTCTCTAGTTTTCTTTTCATTTTTCTCCCATGCATTTGTTCATTTTATATTGCAATTTTTTTTTCTTGCCATGTTGCTTGTCGTTGAGTAGAGGTTTGGCACGACCACGAGACGGCAGCCAAATTGAATGTCAGAACAATATAATCTCTTTTCCCAAAGGGATAGATTTTTTCTCATGTAAAACGGTTTTGTTTTTGAAATTCAACTTGGCTGCCATCATGTGAACGTACAAAACTATTCTGTTTCAGAGAAATGATATATTTGTAGTATGTTTTAGTCATGGTATTTTTCAAACCCGTAGAAAAGTATACAGGGAGCCCGTTGTAGGCACTTCAACTTTGTCATCTTTACCATCCATGTACAGCAACAGATTTAACAACCTGACTAATTAGAAATCTTACGAACATTAGTGCACACCAGTGCAACCCATTTGTTTAGGTACCAGAAAGTGTGCTAGTAAAGTTGTTTCTTCCTGATACATTTTGGATTAAGAATATAAAAATCATCGGCCAATTTTTTGCCAGCTTTTGTAGTGATTGCAATAAACCTGAAACAAACAAACAAACAAAAATCTCATAGTCAAATCCCAACAAAAGAAAACAATAGAATTATTGTCTGCTAACCTCTGTTAGACTTACAACTAATGTTTATTGCAATTATCACTTTATTCTTTGAACTCAGGAAGTCTTGGGGGGGGGGGGGGGTTGTCAATGGAAGGGGGGCTTCAGTCATCCTTTTGCCCTTTTCCATTCATTCGAACCCTGTTTTACTCTGACTTGGTCAATTTGTAAATCTTTGCCATTTTAATAGCGTGTAAATTGTAAATGTAGTGTTATTCCTTATTAAACTATGCATCGAACACTGTAGCATCTTGTTTGTTTATCATTTATAGAGTTATAGTCTGATGTGATTGATTTGTCGACAGACAGTGCTTGATTTAGAAGCATAATGGACGAGAAATTTTAATAGAACACCACGGGTGATAGTGATTTTATTTAACCCGTGAAAGAAAGGTGACTATTTAGTTTGTTCTAGTTGATAACTATTTTGCGTACCTTTTTTTCGCGGGTTATAAAAAATCACGCTAGGCTGGGGTGTTTCATGAAAAGTTTCCTATTGACATCTCAAATGGAAAGACTAACCAATGTAAAGGCGGTTGGGGGTCGATAGACACTGGACTTAACCTTTCTCTGAGCTTTTTTGTATACGAAGAACAAGAAAATTGAAGTTCAAAATCAAACTGAAAAGGGGGGAGTCGTTTTGGAATTTTTTTTTCTTGGGGGTTGGAGGGGGGGTGGTAGTCAGGCTACTTACTAATTTGTGGATGAGTAAATAGATTTGGATCGTAAAAACGCAGCAAATAGGCCATTTGCATGATGGCGTCATTTTACTACTAAGACCAGAATGCTCTCTTAAGGCTGATTTACACGCTAACGATTGTCGGCCCGATTTTTGACAGGCTTTGTATGGAAAAACGAAAGAATCGGCCCGATTCTGAAAAATCTGTTGCACTGCAACAGATTTTTCTTGTGTTGGCCCGATTTTTGAAATGAAAAAGAGTGCTAAAAACAAAACTCACATCGGGCCGACAAATCGTAGCGTGTAAATCAGCCCTTACTCAGATTTCTCTACTCTCTAAAGAGATAATTGGTAACATTTGCTTGACAATAGAAGCCACTCAAAGCATTCTGGTCTTGGAAGTAAATAAAGCCATAATGCAAATGCCTGTGTTTTAAAGTAAATGTGCAGTTAGGTCAAACTGTTAAATAACACAACTTTTAACTTTATCAATAAAGATATGTAACAAGATCCGTATGAAACTTTTGGGCCTAAGAAACTTGTCGTTCACGCTCAGAACCTCCAACTTCCTTATAAGTAATGCTTACCACATTTGGAATTTGGGTTAAATTGGAATCGCAAAAGAGAGCAATTTTCAAAAAAATAAAATGAAATAAAGGCATATTCCAGCTATAAGCGATGCGCACGGGGAATCAAGGGAACTACAAAATCAAAGAAAAACCGGCATCAAAGAATAATCGCAAGGGAGAACTGCTTGTTGTGTACCTCTCCGTACTAAGAATAACCAACAAAATTCAGAATTATCGTACCACAGATTTCCTAAAGAAAACAATTACGATCAACATGAATACACTGGAGTGGGAGAAAAGAATTTGTGCCAAATGAATACCATAAAGTGTGAACATTTTCTTGGAGGAAAAAGGACTTACCTGAATAATGATTTTGACAGAGACACCAAAGGTAATAAAACCGACACAAAACAACCACGACGACGTTCATGTGCCGAGAACGTATTCCCTTTTCAGATATAAGTAATGGACGAATGAACGACCTATAGACCTATTCTAATAAAACTGTTACCGAACCTAATGATATTATTAACGTGCAATTCAAACAAGAAATATTAGATTTACAAAGTGAGGGTGATACCAGGGTGATTTTAGATTGCACAGAGTTCTTCATTGAAATGCCAACAGCCCCCGCTTTTCAACATACAAGCATCAAAACACTGCCAAGGCCTCTATTGGTATTTCCCCTTCAGGAACATCGACTTTCGCTTCTGAGCTTTATGCTGGAAGGACACCAGACAATACGATCTGACCAATGACTGTGTAATTCTAAAATTACTAGAACCTGGAGATGCCATTATGGCTGATAGGGGTTTTAACATAGAAGATGATCTACCAAACATACCCTGCGAGCAGTTATTTTTCTCGTCGCTCCCCCTAGAGGTAAGAGAAAATAACCTCTGCTCGCAGGGTAACCAAACAGGGCTCATCAGAGAAAAGTCAGTAGTGCGCGCGCATTTATTTTTTCCGTTAAAAAATTCTTCACGAAACTTTGAGCGCGCTATTTGTTTCCGAATTCCGCTGTACATTACGACAGAGGGCAATAAAAATACACTACAAGTAAAATATCTGTTAGAGAAACGAGCCCGCATTTTCGGCGTAAATCGCGGGCTCACGCATAAAATCACAGGAAGTCCAATCTAGATGAAAGTTTAAATGAAAATAAAACCATAATAAACGTCTTCTAAGATTTTCTTTTGTAATTTTTCTGTTTCCTCGTCTTAGTGAGCAGCCTATCTTTGCTTTAAGAAACTAAAATTCAATAAAAATCATCTTATCACTTACATTTTCCACTTGTCGAAATTGGGCTTCCTGTGTAGTTTATCGTAAAACTCCTGAAATTTGGAAAGAAATGCAAAAGAAAAGCTCTTTTCTGAAAAGTTAAGAAGAATTTTTATATTAACCAATGACTAAGGCTAAATATATATTTTGTAAAACTTCTTTTAGTGCTTGTACAAAAATGCTGGACGCTGAAAACCTCGACCCATTTCGGTTTTAGATCGTATATTTTCTAGTCATCATGAATGATCATTGGCGCATGCGCATACGTTTTTCAGCCCTGCTCTGTTAGAGCTGTTAGGAAATTTTGGTGCCGTCGGTAAATTTGTCCTGCGTTCATTCAATGATCATTATCAGCTTGCGCTGCCAGAGACCAATCAGGAGAAGCGAACAAATACAACGTAATTCGCGCCCGCGTACTAGCGTTTTTCCTCTGAGCCCTGTGTCTACCAGAGGGAGGTTCACTTAACATCCCTTCCTTTTTAAATGGGTCAGCACAGCTAAGTCACACTGATGAGGTGAGAAGTAGGCGAATAGCGAAAGAAAGGGTACATGTTGAAAGGGTTATTTAACAAATCGAAAGAGGTTGAGTGTTTTCTAGACTCTTATTTACCACGGTCCACGCCATTAACGTGATCAAAATGTTGTGGAATCACGACGCGAAGCGGAGTGATTCCGCAACTAATTTTGATCACGTTTATGGCGT
>JAAAQI020205325.1:0-20921 GCA_011800005.2 Stichodactyla mertensii
GCCTAACAATGATCTTTAAATGACAGAATTTTTAAGAAAATTCATTAACGAAATCCAAGGCTCCAGAACTACCTTAAGAAATTTAATTTTTATTTTTAATTTAAATGAATTTAAAATTGCTCTGAGGCAAATGTTATTATCGCAAAACCCAAACAAGGTCTGTTTCTCGTTATTAGTTTTAGTGAGTGTTAATTAGTTTTAATAATATTAGTTTTAATGAATTAGTTTTAATAAGCTAGTGGACAGTTTTGCTCTTTCAATAAATTTTTATTTTAATGATACTGCTTTGAAGCAATTCCACTTCACAGGTAACCAAGTTCTGATAAAACTGAAGCTGAAACTGATAAAGTAAACTTACCAATGGTTTTCTCTGTGGTTGTGTATCTCATTTATGACTAATTTGATTTTGGATTTGTCCACCACATCAAGCCATACCTTTTGCTTTGCTTTGGGCCAATAAGCAAATCCAACAAGGCATTTAGAATAAAAATAAGCTATTTAGACCAGAAGGAGGGTGCTCCTAGTCCCAGAATATACCCATGCAAAGAGTGGGTGTGAAGTAATGCATATTGTATTGAGGAATGTCCTGGATGTTGTTGAGATTATACATGTGGCAGAGCAATTTGTTGGAGTGCTTTTCTTTAACTCGTGAAATACACTTTAGCGTATTACGCTTTATCACACTTTGTTTCTTTTGTTTTCTATTGTGTCTATCTGACTATTGCACTCTAATTAGTACACTTTGTTTCACAGGCTAATGAAAACCACTCTATCTTGCTCATTTATTGCTTGATTAATACTAAACTACCCATACCCAACAACATAACAGTGTGGTCTCATGACACTATAGGCCATGGGGTGAGGATCTATAGTACTCTATGAAGCTTTTAGTGTGGTTTAAGGAATAAGTAGTTGGTTAGAGAGAGGATTGCTGGCCTAAATATGGTGAGGGTCATTATCAAGTTCATGCAAACTCAATGGGGAGGATCACAAAAATCTGTGCAGGGCTTTGAGAGGTATCGTATCAAAATTGTATGATATTATTGGAAAAACGAAAACCTACCTTTTAAAATGGAAAATGCAGTGGCCCTTCCCCATCAAATTAATGACTGGTCCCCAAACATCCTTCTCAGACAATGAGCAAATACTAGAATGATTTAATTTAGTTGCATTAGAATTTAAATTAAATTTTTATTCCTCAAGTACGTTTGATTATACCTTGATGTTAATAACCCTTATTAAATAAAGAAATATACCAAGCTTTAATTTTCAAATTGAGTGAAGTGCACAGCACCAAAGAAAAATACACTGTACATTGGGCATGGATAGACAGTCATGTTTTTTAATGTTGCTGCCATAGGCAATGTGCAGTTCCAGAAAATATCTTTAGCTCTCCTCAGACTAATTGATATAAAACTCCATAACTCTGTAATTTTATCCCTTTGAGAACCATGATTGTCAGTTTTGGGTGAATGACATATAAATACATATTAACCAAAGGAATTTTACCAAGTAAGTAATGAATATTTCATTTGTTTCAAATTTGCAATGGATTTAAAATTTTAATTACTATGATGGTATTCCAGCTTCAGAAAAATCATTTTTCTTTGACCCTTTTCTAAATATTTCAGAGCACCAAAGATGCAATTAACGAAAACAAAAACCAGGACAAAAATGTAGTTGAAGATAAACAATATTATCAAGAATGTAGTGAAAACCTTAAATATAATATTAAATTAAAATATAGATACTTCGTGCCACATGAAACCCATTTTTGTGAAGACAACACTTTAAACACTTGTACATTTTCACTACATATGCTTGAACATGAATAGTAAAAGTAAGAAAAAACATCCTCCATGCCAAAATAAACTCAAATAGAAAATTGCAGTGAGAAATTTCAATTATTTCACTGACTTGGAATGGAAATTTAATTTTTTAAATCCCTCTTAATAAAGTTTTATTCAGTCTTCGAATGTGGATGGTACCGGAGCTGTAAAGCACTTTGAATTACCACGATCTCTAAAATAAGTGAGCCAATATACCAGAGAGGAGCATAGTCGAAGGTTATAAGACCCATTACGTTATAGTAGGTATATCCTCTGTAATCCCACGGGCAGGCATTGAATTGACGTAGAATTAAACCAGTGGTAAACTCCCAAAGGTATGTCCACAAAAGGTAAATCACACCTCGGACAAACAGATTGACCTTGCCGTTCATAGTCAGGAACATCAGTTCGATAACATAGCAAGAGAGTGAGTAAATTGGGAAAGACCAAACAGAGGTACAGCCATGTAATTTCCATCCGTGTCGATAGCGAGCAGAATCCACAAAATACCAAGTTGCAGTGAACATCACCTCAGCAAACAACCCCGTCAATCCGTAAAGGATCAGTTTGGATGCAAGTGGAAGGCACTTTGCATTAAAGTTCAAGTTACTTTTTGATTTTGATTGCGAAAACTCTTGAGAGCTCGAGGTAGTCACTTCTTGATTACTCGCCATTTGTAATTGAAAATTTAATTTGATCCAAAAGCGTGGTTAAGAGTAAATTTCGATACCTTTGTGATGCTATAAATTTTCCTTGATTTGTTAATCCTTGTTTTGTGAAATAAACTGATTCTTCTTCCCACTTAGTGTAAGAAAAAATGCAATTGCAATGAATGGTATACAGTCCTTAGATGGCTTTCCTTCCCAACACCGGCAATCAACAAATCCCAGCATCCTTTGCAACTCGAGTATGATAAAATCCTTTTCTGGCGTTAAAATTATATTTTTTGTTGGCAAAAACGAAAGAAACGAATGAATAAAAAAAGGAAATGAAAGTGAAATTATAAAAGGAATGAAATAAAATGAAATAAGGAAAGATGAATCGTGAGAAAAAATAGAATAAATAATATTATAAGAATTTAATCACGAAAATAGAATAACTAAAGTATGATAACATTGCCATAATTTATTCTTCCGTTTTTATTCTTTGCTGTTTTTTCTATTATTTGTCATTTTACTTGGGCAAACTTTACTTTTTCATATTTCCTATGCCCTATTTTTACTCGGTATTATTGATTGCTGAATATGTGAAAAGAACGATTTTTCAAAACCATTTTACACATCAGTCTATCAGTCTACCTAAAGAAAAGAAAAACCAGAGAGAAAAAGAAGTTATGTTCGTTCTGTGAGTTTCCTGTGTGCTCTTTTGAGGCTTTGTCCAAACCATCGCGGGCTCGTCGAGTTTGCACGTGGTACAAAATATTCAAAATGGCGGACGAAGCAAGAAAAATATTCTTTGGTTACTAAAAATTTTGGGGCTCCTATTTGTTATTGGAAAAAAGTATGAAGAAACCAAAGAAAATATACCATCAGAAGATTAATATTGCTGAAGTTTATATACAAAAACTGCAAGGTACGAATTCGGCAATTCCTTATGTTTTATGGTTTATTATCCACACATGTAAGTGGTTATTCTGTCGGTTATTCTTTACTCTGTCGTTTTTCTTCCCTGAGAAAGGATTTCATTCATTTTGGTACGTACATTTGTTTTTAGCGTCTATAAAGAAAAAGAAAATTTCCCAGAGGAGTATCCAGGAGTCCCAGGGGAGGATACATAAAGATTTATAAATGTAAACGTTATTTTTTTATAGCAGATTTGAATAAAAAGCCTTCTACATGTATTGCCTTAGTTGACCTGCTCTTGCAATGCCTGAAAGAATGTGATAGTTTAAAACAGACAGCATTACTAAAAAAGGTAAGAAATGTACTATTATGCTGAATCTACATATACACTGTACATTCAACTGAGTGAGGCAGTTGGCAAGATGTTGCTGTTGATGTGTAATTCCATAAAGCCTGGTTCTCACTAGCAAGGCAAGCATAAGCACAAGCAACACACACAGACTCAGAAGAGTACTGCTCATTAGCAGTACTTGATCTTTTGTCACACCTCAGTAATAAATGCAGTACTGAGTCTGCATACATGGCTTGTGCTTATGCTTGTGTCGCTAGTGAACCAGGCTTAAATTATCATACCTTTGCCAAAGAGAGAGTAAGACTATCCTACCTCCCCACACTTAGGGAATTCCAAACCTCCTCTTTGAGACTGTAGGGAATGAATCAAGGTAATGGTATATTTTGAAAGGATAGGATTTAAAAGGTGCAAGTCCAAAAGATCCATGTACAATGTACAGTGTTTCATAGACATGCAAGCCATTTTGCATGCTGATGTACCTTGCATACATCCATGGCATTTGGCATTTGCTTGGAACAGAAAAAGCATTTCCTGTCAGTTTAGGGTTGCATATGCCATACCAGGTCACACCATTCTTGGTCTCTTGTAATTTATTTCTTTTAACATGAACTGTGTATCACAGATAGGATGTGTTTTGAAGGGCTTAACACCAGTGCATAATTACCAACCAGCTGCTGATGTCTGTCTTGAGGTCCTTGCTGAAATTTTTGTTGTCCTTGATTTTAAAAATCCTGCAAGAAGAGCCTTGACCAGGTAATTGAATTCTGATGTTGCAATTTTTGTGAATCATTGATGACAAAAGCAAACTGCACTTTTGTAGATTGAAATAAATTGTTTTATTATAGCCTTTTTGATGGCCTCCAAGAGCCATTATCAAGCACTGCTTCTGTAAACTTGTCTTCATCTGTGATAAGAAGGCTACAGGATTACGAAACTAAACATACCAATATTGAATTGAGACCAGCTATTGACATGGTGTCTGCAATGATGGAGAACTTTAAACTTGGTAAATAAGTATTCCTATCTCTGTATATTGCACACATTCATAGTTTGGCCACACTGTCATTTATAGGAAATTGTAATGGGACCTTTGTTCTTAATGAAATTCCATAACAAAGCAGGGATCCCAAACAAAAATAGATGTTTAGTTTAAAATTTGGATTTACTTTCTTATAGTGTAGGTGCATGAACATTAACTTGGTGATTAATTATCATTTCAGGTAATGATATTATCAAACTGAATGGTATACAAGGTATTATGCCCCTTTCAAGTCTTGGATTTTGTCATTCATGACAATGATGCAACAATACATCCATGACCTGTTTATATTACATGATATTGACTATGAAGTCAATCTATTAACCATCCTTTTTATTTGTATACCAGTGCTGAGTTTCTTGGCCATTTGTCTTCAGCATCTTGTATCTCAGGCAAAGTATGTAGTATATTCATTCTTCATTCATTCATTCACCAATTTACCCATCATCCTCCCATCCTTCCATCCATTTATCCATCCAACCATCCTTCAATCCTTCCATCTATCCATCCATCCATCCTTCTATCCATCCATCCTTCAATCCTTCCATCTATCCATCCATCCATCCTTCTATCTATCCATCCTTCAATCCACCCATCCATCCATCCTTGTATCCTTTCCATCCATTCATCCATCTTTCCATGCATCCTCTCATCCTTCTACCATCTACATATATTCTTTTGTGTGTATGGAGCAAACCTTATGGAAGTGCTCCAGCGGGAGGTTATAGTTGTAAAATAGCATTTTTTTCCCTTTGACTAGAATTGCACAAAATCCAGTTGAGCAGACCACCAGAATGATGGACTGTCTAGCATCAATCAAGGCTGTCATTGCAGTCCTTCAAAAGAACAACAACCAGATAGCAAAAGAGTTACATGCTGATGGAAGCAATTTAAATCCGTGGGTGCCACAAGTCAAAGAAATTATGAAACAGCTACTTCATGTATTAAATCAAGGTACTCATATGCTAATCTGGAATATTATGAGAATAAGAGGATCTTAATTTTTTTTAAGAAAAACATTTAGGGACTGGTCATTTTTCACCTCCTCTCTATAAAAATTACCTGATTTCCCTCAAAGGCACTATGGTCTCTCATTGTTGATTGAAAAATCAAGGAAAAAAATAATAGAACCTCATGTTTACTTGTTTCTTTCCTTAGATTTCTTACCAGACTGTCAAACTGCAAGTGGAATGACTCTTTGCCTGATCATGTATTTGTTTACTAGACAGGGATCAGTTAGTCAAGTGGTATTATTTTATTTATTAGTTACTGTAATTACCATTTGATCATCAAGCACCTTGTACTGTAAGCATAAAGTACAGTTACAACATGCTACCTTAATTTCATCATGTTTTTTCACCATACAAAAACTGCAGTTAAATGTAATTTTGGATATTTTTTAACACAAAAATTCCATTAAGCTATGCATTCAATTAACCATTTCTGATCTTTTGTCTTAGATTTTAGAGACAGTTTTTCCCCACCATGTTGAATGTATGAGCAAGAATGTAGAACAGAAATCTACCCCAGATTGGATAATGAGATTATTTCAAGACAGAACATGGGAAGGTAAATCAACTAAAGTGTAAGCAGCACAAGCAGTTCCTGTGACCACCCCCACATGCCTCTCCACTCCCCCTCCTCTAAATCATCATCATTTTTGTCTGAATACCTAAAATTCCAACAACTTGGCAAAGTAAATTTTTAGTTAATGTGTAGGTTTTTACTTTTGTTTGCAGTTCCATTCAGTTTTCAACAACTTTGTTTATGCCATGGTGTCTTGACTATGGTACCACTTGAAGATCTTCTCAGCCCATTATCCAGTAAGGTATATATCAAAGAATAAATCACTAGAGGAGCCATAGGCTTATGAGGCTTGCATTCAATCTTATTTCTGATGTTCTGCTGAATTTGAAAAGAATGAAAAATCTAGAAAACTACTTGGATTATAAAGCATGATGTTTGCCTGTCATTGTAGCGTGATAATGAGATTAATTCAGCTGATTGATGTCAAGTAATAGAATATTCTCTGGTTGATAGCACATGATGGGCAGTGCTTGCTTGTCATTTTAGTCTGGTAATGAGATTCATGAGATTCATTTAGCTGATTGGTACCAAGCAATAGAACATTCTCTGATTGATAGCACATGATGGGGTTTTCATTCATTTTCCAGGAAGATTGCTCCATGGATTCTCAAAATGACCCAACACTGTTGTTTGATGTACTGTTCCCTGATCTGTGCCAGTTATGTGAAAGGTAAATCTTCTTCCTTACAGAATGTACTAGGACTAACTGTCCCTTCCGTAAAACCATAAGTTTAACTGAAGAGACACAAAATCATACTGTGTGGAATTGTGGGAATGAGCAAGTGATTGTGCTCTTGAATTTAAAATTTTATATAAAAAAGAAAAAAAGAAATAAGAAAAAGACAAATAAGAAATAAGAAAAAGGAACTAACACTCACACACACACACAAACAAACAAGTAGACAAACATCAGTATATAACTGTTAGTCAGAGCAGATTTCTTATGACTGTGAAAAGCTCATGGCATGATTGGTGTTGTAAGCATGCCTTGCTGCAACCATGATGTTTTTTGATGGTTTTTTTTTTTTTTTTGATGTGCCTTGCCATGCCCTGACCATATCACAACTGTGTTCATGCTGCAATCTTTTCGCAGTCATACAAAATCCGCTCTAATGTTAAGTGTAAATCAGGGCCATCAATCAAACTAGTCTTTGGTGATTTGTCAAACATGTGAAACTTAGGCCCAGTTCAGATGTCAAACTTTTGCTGTTTATCTTTTATAGTTTTTTTTTTATCCATTTCAGTCTGAAGGAGTCATTTTCATGTGTATCAGCCTTCAAAGTCCTGACACTGTGGACAGAACAGGCACGGTAAATGTCATCAGTGTTATGCATGTATGACAAAATCTAATATACAATGACTAATAGTCAAATCCCAACAGAAGAAAAACAATGGTATTAGTGTCTGCTGCTATCACTCTATGCATACTGCATATTTGCTATAATAACTCGAAATAAGATATATTTGAGCTTATCCAACCCACTCTTTTTGTTGTTGTATTTTGACCTTTTCAGGAGTGTAGCCAAGCTCAATCCCAAGTCGCCTTTTCTCAAGTCCCTTTTACTAGGGTCAGTGGTTATTCCACAGAAGCTGCTGTCATTTGTGTGGGATCACTGGGATCATCCTATTGAAGTAAGTCAAGTACAGAGGACAAGTTACCTCCCACACCTCCCCTGTATAACCACCTCCCCTCCCCCTTCCAGTGTCTGGTGTCAAGCACAGAGGACCCCTCCCCTGTATAACCACCTCCCCTCTCCCTCCCAGTGTCTGGTGTCAAGTACAGAGGACCCCTCCCCTGTATAACCACCTCCCCTCCCCCTCCCAGTGTCTGGTGTCAAGTACAGAGGACCCCTCCCCTGTATAACCACCTCCCCTCCCCCTCCCGGTGTCTGGTGTCAAGTAAAGATCACGTCATGGCCCTTCACTTACCCCAACCCTTTGGTATAAATCAACAAGTTAGTGGAGTGTTGTGGTGTGTGGTTGTGTGGTATGCTTAACCTTCTTTTTTTTTTAAGGTTGTCAGGTATCAGACAAAAGCAATATTTGAACACGTGGTCAGGACGCATATGATCCTATCAGATCAAGGTACAAATTGGTTTACTTTGATGTTTAAGGGTCTCAGAAATAATAGATATACAGTGTCCTATCCGACTTTTACTGATATTCTCAATTTGATTGCCAAATGATCGCATAAGATGTAATATAGTGGTTTTGTGGGAGTTGGAAACGACACGGCAAATTCTTTAGTCGTTCTTTAGCCGTACAGGCTTATCGAACACGCTCGTACCGCTTTGATTGAATAATTCACACGAAAACAATAGGAAACGTGCGTGTTAGTCAGTACCGTACGTTTCCGACTAATACGAAAACCGCTCTGATTTCATTCGTGCCTCTAAAAGTTTTACGACAACTAAATCCTTGGAAGCCAGTAAAAATTAGGAGATCTCAAGCGTGTTCGATAAATAAACATTACTTAATATTGTCTTGCAGAGATTCCAGCGGATGCTTTTTTAAAGAATCTAGCAGGGAAACTTATCGAAGTGGGCTGGCACAGTAGAGGTATTTACGGACCATTGTGCTGTCTGACGTCCGCTGTAGGAGCAAGGTGCATGCTGGGGTGGTACCCATGTATTCCTGTCCAAGTGATGAGGGTTTTGAAGGACAAAATGACCGCTCCACATGTAAGATAACTTGATTTTTAAGTAAGATCTATGTAATGGAATAAAATTTTTCTAAGGAAGTAAAATCTATCTAATGGAATGATATACGGGATGGGAAAGAATAGAAGTTACGTGGGAATAAACAAGACTGACTGACTGACTGACTTGTCCGTCCTTGCTCAGTTGGTTAGTGCGCTGCCTTCTGTGCATGGGGTCTGTGTTCGATTCCTAGTGACCTCACTTCCTTGTTTCTACTTCTTTCCATTCCGTGTAGCTTTAATTAGCTTTAAATACCCGTAAAACGGAGCATTGATGGAGAGAGGGGGTAAAGGGCACACCTTCAAACGCTTTATACATGAGCCCCTGGCTTGGGAGAATTGGACAACCACTCCCTGCGTTATCGAAGTAATATAAATTACCTTTACCTTCTACCTTTCCCTTTAGGTGATAGACTTCCTGAACGACGTAACACAAGCTCATAAACACGAGATTATCTCTCTGGGAGGGGATATGGACGAATGGCTTAAGGTATTGAGAACACTGTTCTTTTTGTATAGAATATTCACGCGTTTCAATGAAGGTCCGTGGAATTTCAAAGTGTTTGTATTGTTCAAGTCGTGCATTCTTCGATCTATCTTTGTTATTTATGCATATTTTGACACTGAAACGAGGCTAGCCCTGTAGAAATGAGTCTGTAATCAAGAAACACAGCGGTGTTTTGGCGAATTCGAAAAAGGTCTATTTGCAACACAGTAAATTGCTCATATTCACGATAGCCGCCATGTTTGTTGTCTCGTCTTGAAACTAATAAGTCAAGTGGTTTCTGAGGGGGCAAATAACTTAAAATTGGGGATCGATTTCAACCGCCCCCATGACAAACTTTCGCATGTTTGGATAATATTTGTTAAAACAACTGAATTTGCTCTTTGAATTTTGCTGATTTTTGTAAAAATAGTAGTTCTTCTAATGTTTGCCCCCTGGAAGACCTCATGGCTAATTTGCATTACAATAGGAAACCATCATGGCAGCTATCGTGAATATTGTCCATTCTGTCTAGTTGGTGTCGTTGTTTTTACTTTTGATTAAACTAGACATGGATTACACCACTTGTGGATATCTTAAGCAGCGGTGGCAGTCAGGAAGAAGGAGTTCTAATTGAGGTAAGAATGACAAAAATGTATTGTTTAATGTATACCTTAAAATGTTGAAATTATTGCGGCAAAAGTTTGGCGCGAAACCCTCTCACGAGGTAAAGACTGTGCTTAATAAAGTATCCGTTTGTTCATCAGTTTATTCATTATTCATCTCTTTATTCGCTCATTCGTTCATCCCTTTAATTGTTGCGCGTTAACTAATCCTTTCGCTCATCCATTCTACCCGGTTTTTTTTTTTTTTTTATTTCCTCTTCATTTATGTTTGGTTTTTATAGCATAGCCTTTCTAAATTATTCAAGTGCTATCCAGAGAGTCTGCATTTTATCGTTAACAACCTCAACGATAAACGAGGTATGTCTTCATCATTTTAGAATGTAGAATGTTCCAGTTTCAAATTCTCTGTTATGAGGGTTAGCCTCGTTATTTTTGTAGAATATTCACATGTTTCAGTGAAGGTCCGTGGAATTTCAAAGTGTTTGTATTGCTGTAATCCTTCATTTTATCGTTGGTGTTTGTGAATATTTTGACCCTGAAATGAGGCTAAGGCCCAGTTCAGAGGTCGAACTTTTGCCGCGTCGAGTCTAATGCAAATTAGTCAAATTGTTTTTACTCATTACCATCCATTTGCATTGAATTCGACGCGGCAAAAGTTCGACGTCTGAACTAGGCCTTACTCTACAAAAACGAGTCTTTAATATAGCGGTATTTGCTAATTCGAAAAATATCCATTAATTCTTATCAAAAATTGATGTTTTATTTGCACTTGGTATTGTTGTAGATAAACATGTCGAAATCCTGATGACCTGTCTCAAGACAGCGCGAAGCCTGGGGATAATCAAAGTAAACAACGATGCTCCCAGGCAAGAGACCGCGCCCACTGAGGAGGTCTGGGGAGGAGTAGTGCCAGTGGATTGGCTGAAAAAGGCTTTATGCCACCTTGAGAACCAGGTAGAACTTACACCGGAAGAAAGCGTTTGCGCATGCATGCATTTTAACACATTTCTAAAAATTCAAGAGAGTCTTGGCTTGAAAAAAGTTTGTTTTCTCAACATATTTTCCGTAATAATTTCAGACGCGTCTAGATGCACTAGGTCTGTTGTGTGACTCTCCACGTACAACTGAACCTATCAGCGTGACAGATATTGCGTTACTCAAAGTATTTCTCCCGCTGAATATGAACAGCCAATCACCTTCATTTAGGCAGCAGTGTACTACACACATCAAAAAGGTACGTACCCCAGAGACACTTGGATTGTAAAGGGAAAACTTTAACAGTCTTTCTTTTCCTGCGCCTCTGGTTCTAATGTCCTCAGTCCTTACCGCTTACCGCTCTACTGTTTGCCGCATTATTGATTTCTCGTGCTAGGGTAAGCCATCGGTGTCAGTGATCAGTGGTTTAATTACTCAAGATAGTGCCTTTTTTCGTAATAATACTTTGACTCTCTCTAACCATTTTTCGCAGTTATTGATGAGGATGAAGGAGAGCATTCGTATATCAGTGAAAAAACTAGAGAGAACGAGTGATTCTACGACAGACAAGCAACGCCTGGAATCCTACAAGGTATAGTTTTCATTTCTTAAATTAACAAAGTTATAAAACTTCGAACCCAGGAATTTTTCAAATGGAGACAGGATCCAAATAATGAATATCGATAAGATCAGGTTGGTTTCGTTTGTGGTTCAACGGATGACGTCATTGCCGTCCAGTGACCACACCTTTTGCACCTTTTTTGCAGCCATACAACATCTATTCATATCACGTGATGTCGATAAAAAGTTGTCTTCCAACCCCGTGAATCCTGCAACGGTTAATTAATTTTAATAACCAATAATATATTAACATCTTCTCGTTTGTTTTTTTGTTTTTTTTTTCAGGAGTTTCTCCATTGGTTCTGTGATATTCTCTTTGCTTCCCTGTTCCCAGGAGCCTCTTTCTCCCGCCGTATCACGGCACTTCATTACCTTACGCTCTTGAGCACAATTTTCGTCGATGAAGAGAAAGGTAAACAAAGACTAGCGCAAGCTGTCGCGTACAGTAGATAATCTTTTTTTTTTTCCCCGGAAGCCAAAAGGAACGGAAATGGAAGCTTTCTGATACACATTGGGCATGGCCAATTTGATCGTAAAGCTGACCGTTAATTATTTCTCATTAAAGGAAGGACTGCTGATTCGTTCATATTTGATGACGTCATGACTGATGATAACGTGACAGTGTTGCTGGGTTGTTTGAGTGATAGCTATGAAGTCAATAAGAACTTGGCTTATGAATTACTCACCAATAGCTCCTGCGAGTCCTTACCTTTTCAGGTATGTCACTATGTTACATATGATAGTTACACTCTCTTGTCACATCAGCCCTCCATCTCCCCACTTTTCTCTCCGCTTTAATTTTTAAGAAAGAATCTTAAAAATCCTTTACTGCATGCCTAAGAAAAAGCTGACATTGCTAAGGCAGTGGTTGTAATACGACATTTGCATGATGGCGTCATTTTACTACCATTACCAGCATGCTTTGTCAAATTGCTTTCTTCAGATTTTTCTACTCTCCTAGGAATAAAGAGACAATTCATTTGCCTGACAATAGAAGCCACTAGTAAATTACACCATCATGCAAATGGATTATTTTGCATTGGAAAGAGACGGAGATTTATTTCTGACGTTTGAAAATCATGTGATCGTCTCTTAAACAATTATTGTGCCCCAACGCTTGTTCATGTGACCCTTATGTTTCACTTCAAAGTTCACTACATACACTCAGCATTATCTAATACAAATTACGTCATCACAACGTCAGAGTTGTACGGCGGATCCACGTGACGTAGCTGTGTGTCCTCTTATTGACTCTAAATAATAGCCAATCAAAGACTCTGATTGATGATAGCAAAAACAATATTTGTACAATTTCTTACGCGCAGCCGTTAAAGAGGATTGCCAAGACAAATCGTGAACCTCTCCGTTTTTCTCCAACCCTTCTATTCTGCCTCCTATCTTTAGTGAGTGCCTAACAAAGCCTTTTCATTACAGACGCCAGACACACTAGAACATTGGCAAAAGAAGATTAGTCGTTTAGTGTCCAGTCCCAGAGCTGTCGACGCGTCCACAGCCAGTATCACTTTGAAGCTTTTGATTGACAAATGTCTACTTCCACTCTACCCAGAAACCTTCACTACTACTGACCCAAGTAAAAACAATATCGACGTCGATTCTCAAGCTTATCGAGTGATTTGTTATCTTCTGTCATGTTTAAAGACTCAAAGCTCGGTTGCTGAGCGGAGTCTGAACCAGGCCTCCTCCGACGCTCCGATGCACGGCCTGGTCTACTGCTTGCGTGAGGTACTGGGTCATCTGAAGTTAAGGTAAAAGCAGCTCCAAAAATCGAAACGGTAGAGTGGATTTCGTATGAGCAGAGAACAGTACGACAACTTCATAGCTGTACTTTAACGGTACCGTATGCTACTGCAGCCGTAATTACGATGATTGGATGATTCACACGAAAACAATGGGAAGCCATTTCAATGTTACTGCGTATCTTACCGTGTACGTGCTGCAAGTCAGTACCGTGCATTTCTTCCTAATACGAAAACCGCTCTATAAGAATTGTCTTCAATAAATTCAGATATAGATATATGTGTTTTCTCAGTTTGGATATGTATATATATATTAACGTTGTCGCTGAAAAAGGCCTAAAGGCTAAAGACTTTCAACTATCTTTTGTTTACTATAACAAACTTGCTAGCTGTACGCTATCTAAGAAATTAAGGAATATGTGTCCAAGTTTCTTATTGTAATGATGTCACTGAGAAAAATAATTTCATGATTCTGCTCTCAAAGCTTTAAAAAAAACACACACATATTACATGTTTGTTTGTTTGATAGTCGTTTTTCAGGCGACACAGCTTGGCAGCAACTGGTTTCCACTCTACTGGACGAGTGTTTACATGTCGCAGATCTTGTGTCGCCAGTCGTGACTTGTAGCTCGCCAGAAGGTCACGTGATCGACGAGGAATTTGATGGTGAGTCTGCATTCAGTTATCTAGGTTTTTCTAAACTTTGCTTCCACTGTAGCACGTTCAAAAACAAAGCAGATTTATATGAATGTTGAAACGATTGCAGTTGTTTTTGTATGACTGTGACACGTCATGGTACAGAATTGACGACAGCGCCCGTTGAGCCAATCACAACGCGCGAGATCACTGTTAATCCAATAAAATGCTTTGAGACAGCACCATCACAGTCACGGCACAGGCATCAGTTTTTCACAGTCGTATAAAAACTGCTCTAAAGTATAAACGTGCTGTTCTGGTCGTGCTGTGCTGTGGCGTGCTTAGACGTCACTCGAAGGTTAATTCACTTGGTCTTCCATCACTTTGTTTTTCTCGCTCTCTCAGATGACACAGATTTCACGTCTGCCCAAGAAGACGCGCACACTTCTGAAGTGCTCAACACTTTATCTCAAGTCCTGTTAGTTTGCTGTTGGAGAACGATGAAAGAAGTGGCACTGACGTTGGGTGACCTGGTACAGAATGCTCCTATCAGGATCACACAATCTGGCTTATTGACCCCTAAACAGGTAAATACTGATTCAAATATCACTTTATTCCGATGTGATAGTGACGTCATTGGAGTCACGAGGTGTATGAATTCGGTTCCACATACAAAAGCGAGCTGTGTACAGTAATGTATACTGCTGTCTTTAGGAATTCAAACGAGACATTTTTTTTGAGAAACTAGGAGTAACGGATCCATCTTGGGGGGAGGGGTTGGGGGCTACTTTGCTGACCTCCCCTACCCCCTCCCTAGATAACCTAACCCCCGCCATAATAATGAAAGCCCCCCTTACCTTGGATCTTCTCCAAGCTAAATTTCCATTAATTTTTTCGTCAGGTTCATCGGATTGGTGATTTCTTCACCACCGTCCTCCTCACTTCCAAGCATCACGGAGCATTCGAACTTGCTTACACGGGATTTGTCAAGCTGTGCAGCATGTTATGGATGTAAGTTGAATATTGTCCTGTGACTGTGAAACGTCACGGCACGGTCACGGTACAGAATAGACCTTATTTGCTTGGGCGTAATGTTTTCCCAATTCAGACCTCTTGGGAATACGATTCTTTGTTTGAGGTTTATCCATATTAATGTATCTTCTCAAGCGTTACCATTAAACAAAGAAAAAGTTCCAAAGGAATGACACGTGACCTGTATTGGGAAAACAAATACGCCCAAGCGAATAAGGTCTATTGACTGCATCTCCTGAACCAATCGCACCAGCTGAGCGGAACTAAATTTTCTAACCAATCAGTCTGTTTTGATTTTTCATGGCCGGCCCTATGTTCAAGCACTTTTTCTACCTGAAAACAATTGACAATTTAATCCTATGTATTTTTTAGTCCTAGAAAAGTCCAAAACTATTCAACAAAGTCAAAATTTCTCTGTAACACAAAACAAAGTGTGAGGGCCGGAGGTTTTGATCAACAGTGCTTTGCGCAGCTAATTTTTCGCTCAGCTGGCAGCGCGTGAGATCAATCCGATGAAAATACTTTGACACGGGACCATTATGCTCACAGCACGGCACGTCCGTACCGTTGTTTATTCACAAACATACCAAAACCGCTATATCGATGATAAGGTTGAGTTTTTGAGGATTTTTGAGGTGAGAGGTTGAAGGGAGAACCGGAGAACCCGGAATAAGAAAAGAACCTTGAAGCACAGGAAAGAAACAACTCTATTCAAAACGGCGGATCCGAGTATCGTACGAACGACCACAGTGGTGGGCTCCCATGCTTCGAGTCATGTCTTTATGCCATCACCTTTTGTTTGTTTCTGTCAGTTGTGAAGATGCATCTTTTCGCCAGCTACCACAGCAATGGCTTTTCTCATTGATATCAGACATCACAGCTAGTGTACCATCTGAGGTGCTGTGTGGTACCAGACGCAGTGCTGGGGTCCCCTTCTTTGTCCAGGTAAGATGGTTCTTAACTTCTTAATTGATGCTACGCTACGACATGCAACAGTGCGAGCAGTTGCTACAGCTGAAGGAAGTCAGGGATGCTTTCCGTTTACCTGGAAAAACCTGGAATTCCGGTTTGAAAATCAAATGGTTTGTGTTATTCCGATTGGAAAGTTCCGGAAAACTCGGTCAACCGATCGAGATAGTCCATTTTTCCCGCTGGCTTTTTGGTTCTTCCGGTAGACGCGTGTACCATTTGTGTTTTCCCGCTCTTTTTGGTTGGAAGACGCGCGTGCCATTTATCGTTGTTTTTTAGCAATCGAATTTCCAACCGGATGGATTGGTTTAAATGGAAAGCACCCAGAATTTTACTCATTCTACTTTAAGTTCGACTCTTTGCTGTGCTACCAAGAAGCAGTTGACAAAACTAAGATGAAATACAAATGAAACTCCCCAAATTTCTCCCAGAAAAAGATCGATTTCTCCTTTCTTTTTCTTCCCTCGTTTTCTGAGTAATCTTTAGTTATTTTGGCATGTTCTTAAAGTATTTTTGTTATTTCTTAAAGGCTATTGTAACAACAGAACCGATGGCAGCAGGAAAAGCTTGTTTCAAACGTTTAATGACAGGTTAGTTTGCTGATCCAAATGTAGTATCAGATCACGGGATCATACACTTTTTTGCAATATTGGATGACAAATGTGGCCACCTCAAACATATAAACGCATTTTAATTCATACCATTTTTTTCCCCTCTCTGTGACAAAAATAACTTTTTCATATTCTAGAACTTGTTCCAATTGCTGACCAACCAATCAATACAAATGTCCCAAAAGACTCGACACTGCCACAGGTAAAGACTTTCCCTACTTGTTGATTTTCTTGTCTGTCTGTCACATAAGTCGATCTGTCTGTCTGTCGGTCTTTGATCTATCTGCCGTGTGGTTATATTAAAATACTGCACGCGCTTTGATTGTTCAGGAGAAGTTATAACTTTATTGTTTAGTACATTTGACGTTGGCAGAGGCTTTGTACTCGCCTGTGCTTTAAAGTTAGGTAAACTTCAAAACGTGCCAAAAGACTGCTTCTGTCTATGGACCCCTTGCAGCAATTCCCAACGCAGTCCACTTTGGAGGACAAAACAATAGAACTTTACTTTCCTGTCCAGGTTCATGCTCGAAATATCCTCCGTTCACTGTTTCGTGAAACTCGCCTTGGTGAAGATGTCTTTCCTTTCGTTGCCAGTGGGCTCATGATAGCGGTCAGAGGTTTTCTGTCTGACAGTTGGGCGGTGAGTGAATTGACTCATAGTAATTGTGAATTCATGATGGATCAAGGAAACAAATTTCACTGTAGTTTCTGTTCGACAGATTCGCAACTCTTCGACTCTGTTGTTTAGTGCTTTGATGACAAGAATTTTTGGCGTGAAGAAATCGAAAGATGAACATTCTAGAAGAAACTGGTGGGAATTTTATTGAAATCTTTTTTTCTTTTCCAAGCATCCATAATTTATCACAGTTATCCCATTTTAAGCATATTCATCAGTTATTTTCCCATGCATCCCCCCATCCATTCATCTCTCCCTTCCCACTTCTCGCCCTACCTTCCTCCTTCCCTCTATCCCTCCCTCTACTCTTCAACTCTCCACCCATCCGTCCATCCATCCATCCATCCATCCATCCTTCCATTTTTCTATTTATCTATGTCTACATCCATTTATCCATTTTTGTATGCATGACCCCGTTCATCTTCCACTCCATCCAGTCATTTATTTAAGCTTCCATCCATAGATCCACTCATTCAATTCGTTTTATTCACTCATTACTCATGTATTCATTGATTCACTCATCCACTCTTTTCGTACGGCTGGTTTAGCATGACAGGAAGAGAATTCTTCACAAGGTTTCCAGAATTGCATTCCTTTCTTTATGAGGAGCTGAAAAAAGCAACTGAAGCCATCGAAAAGTGAGTATCTCAGCTAAGACGAGTCCGCCAGCACCTTAACGGTCCGGCAGTGCTCGTTTATTGTAACTCCAGATTTTACACTCATAGAATAAAGTCAAGGGATACCCATGCACGGGCGACTAGGAAACCAAATGGGACGTAGCTCGGAGGGCAGTGTATTAAATTCCCAAGTTGCAAAAAGGAGTTCGCGCAGATAAATTGTGTGAATACACTGTTTTGTATTTTTTTCTAGATCATTGGCTCTTGACCTTCATCCAAGTCTTTATCCAGTGTTAGTACTTCTATCGAGGCTGTACCCCTCTTCCATGGATGGGGTCGACTCCACCCTTAGCTTGTCAGCCTTCATTCCTTATGTCGTAAGGTAAGCTTTTCTTCAAAGAGTTATAGAGCATTTAAGTTGTGACGTATTGTCGGGTCCGGTTTCTCCTAAAATTCACTAAAATAAACCCAAAACGTTTATCCACAATTCCTCCTCCACCTGTAATAAACAGACCTATGTACACCAATTCCTACTATGAAGAACAAAGCAAGAAAAATCTTCAAAGAACTGCTTATCATTTTAGACCCGGAAGTCGCTTTTTCATACGAGTAACGTCACACTTAAAAGCTCTCTATCTTACGTTTTCACTCTTTATCACGTGCAGCAAAAGACAAAAGACATGGCATCCATGTTGGTGTTTTAAACAAGAGGACTTAATTATGACATCATTGGTTTAAGGTACAACAACATGGCCGCTGTGACGTCACGTGAAAACGCTCTATTAGATTTATATCAATGACAATTTACTGTCAAGGCAGAACGAATTCTTTTCTATTGTATTCTCTTTCGTTGCCCGTTAGCACGTTAAAGATTATTTGAATTTTGCACTTGGAATAGTTCCTCATTTTTCTGTATTAACTTTCGTTTCTTACTTCGGCCCTCAGGCCGAAATGTTACTGTATTCGGTTTGCCCAACCCATAATATTTGCTGTGTCTGTCACTTAGTAGTCACTATATTTCCTTACATCCAATCGTCTCGGATAACATACTTTAGTAGGTTGGAGGAACTTTGAAGTTTGATGTCGCGACAGAACGTTGCCACTGCATGTTCACGGGTAGACCGCGTACAGATAGCCTGCGTTGCATCCGAACAAACTGTTTGTTCACGTGCAGGCTACGCACAGACAACTTTCTACTTTGTCTGCAGGCTACTACGAATTCTCGTATATGTTCCGTTCTCATGAGCAACAGCCGTACGAGCCGAAATATCATTGCTTCGAAGCAATATAGGTTTGTTTTCATTGTATATTTCAGGTGTGGTGGTAGTTCAGTCCTCAAGACTCGTGCCATGGCTGCCCGTGCTATTGTACCGTTAGTTACAGGAGACTCCTTGGTTCCAGTACTACAAGACCTTCTGCAGTTACTCCCAAACAGGTGAACTGTGATAACATTGTTGTTAGAATTTCTTGTCTAAGTGTTGTTATTCATTGTTGTTATGGTAAAGTTCAGTCTGTAAGTTTCCGTTTCTTGTTCACAGTTTATCCAGTGTTGACCAGAATAAGATACATGGTACATTACTACAGGTATTAGCCCTCTCATCTTTCCTCATTCTCTCTTTTCTTTTTTTCTTTTTGTTTTTGTTTTGTTTTGTTGTTGTTGTTGTTGTTGTTTTGTTTTTTTGCTTGTCTTTATTCTTTCTTTTCCCTTGCTTGATCAACTCATTTCTCTTTCTCTTAGCCAAATCTCGCCGGTTCTATTTCCTTCCCATTCTCCCATTTCACTTCACCCATTGCTCATACCTTCAACTCATAAGGAACTTCAACGTATTTTTATTAGATCAAGCACCTTGTTCTCGAGCATCTTGTCCAGTCCTCTCCGTCTGAAAATGTCAAGAGCCTGGTAATGAGAACTGTTTTACCACTGTTTGACACACTCAAGTGGATCGCAGCCAGGTACAGACAGATAGACTGGTTAAAATTACAATTTTAAACGTTGCATGACGTTCACTTAGAGCGTATTTTGTAGGGGTGAAAAACGGTAGGGCAAATTCGTTGCCATTGCCGGATTTCATGTCGAGAGGGGCTCGGTACGAGTTCCTATCTTGTGATGATGACAACACAAAACTCACATAGCCAGAAAGAGCACATCGAGCTCTATAAAATTCCGAAGTTTGGTGTTGATCGGATCAATATTGATGAATTGACAGCCATTCAAAAATGCTAGAATTTGCAAAGAATTGTATGGTGTCTGGACGCTCTGTGGACACTGTGTCCGGACACCATAAATTTCTTTGTAAATTCTAGCATTTTTAAGTGAATGGCTCTAAAGTCATCAATATTGATCCGACTAACACCCAGCTTTGGAATGCTGCAAAGCTCGATGTGCTCTTTTCTACCCAGCCCCTCTCGACTTGAAATCCGGCAATAGTGTCGTGTGCGAATTCGCCTTTCGAGCGGAGGACTGGGATCGAGTCGAGTTCGCAAAGCATGTATGGATTGTTTGGAGGGACAGGAATTACAAGGAATGTAAGGAATATGAACGAGTGTTGTTCGAATTGCTAAGGACTAGATGCTTAGGATTAAGGGAGTGATTTATATATAGTTTTATTGAACAAATATTTTTTTACTTCACGAGTGCTATATCGTTCCTGAAACCTACAAAATAGAAAAAAAGGGGGAAAAAGAAAAAATAAAGGAATGAAAAAGGAAAAATGAAGAACTAAAAATGTGACCCTTTCGGGATTCGACCCCGGGTCTGCCACGGTAATTTATGCCAAAATACTGTGAACACACTAACCATACCCCCGAGACATTCCCTTGAAAGCTGAGGCGCAGTATGGATTTCCGAGC